>CAJVPQ010000874.1:0-22421 GCA_910591825.1 Funneliformis caledonium
ATTTATAACGCATTTATATTAACTCGAGGATTTGCATTAGATCCATTATATCAATTATATCAAATTTCTGAGACAACCTCTATACCACCTTCTGAAACAACTGAAATAACTGAGAAATCTGATTTAACAATTTTAAGTGATAATATTAACAATAATCTACATAGAAATAGTTTATTATATACGGACGAAAAATTAAATTTAGAAAATTTATTTGAAGAAATGGTTGCAAACCAAGCTAACATTCAAGCATTAACTGCTGCTTTATAAAACATTGCTGAAATTTTAAATCCAAACGCTTCACCTAATACTAATACTAATAATGGGATTTTTAATTTGATCAATCAGCTACAAGTCAATGCTCAAATTATGAATGTTAATCTATTACGAAGAGAATCTCGTATTGCTGACCTTCCTTATTTTTATGGTGGAAATTAAGATCTAATTAGCTGGATGGAAGATTTTACACATGCTTGCAATGCAAATGGAATCAATGATAATAAGAAGCTTGAAGTTGTACCTACATATTTGAAAAATTCAGCTTCGACATGATGGATCACAAACTAAGCACTAGTAAATGGTTATGCTAATCATATTACTACGTGAACTAGTAATAACAATGGTACAAATTTCACTGTAACCTTTCCAACTGCTTTTAGGTTCCAAACATTAGTAGAAATTTGAACGACTGAATTAGAAAGAAGAAGACAGCAACCTGGTGAAACAGTTGATGACTATGCCAATGCTTTACTTGAATTATACTGTAGAGTTGAAACACTAGTCTTTCAGTATCCTGACGCCTACAAAGCCAGATAACTTATTTCTAGACTTTTGCCTGAATTCTATATCCTTGTCAAACTATTCAATGATCAAATGTGAACAAATACTTTAGATCAAGTCAAACAATATGAACTTACATATAAGGATACTACTGCTGTTGAGACTTACATGAATAAATTTGCTCCTCCAAAAGTTGCCTCAACTCAGATGAGTAACTTAAATAATGCTATTGCTATTTTAACATAATTGTATAGTATAGAGCGCCAACTGAGGCAGTACTCCATTGTTATAGTTATTAAATAAACTGTTAATTTATTGACACTCTTCTAAATCTAAATATCAAATTAAACCTTTTGCTTATCACCCATAAATATTGCTTCGCTTATCACTCATAAGCATCTTAAAGAACTGACCGTAATACTAGTGTATTTACTAGAAAGAGAAAATATAAAAAATTTTAATATAAAAGTAACTTTGATAAACTACTTTCTTATCGAAAAAAATATTTTCTTTAATTATAATTATAAATATATTACACAAATAATACATAATATCATTTACAGAGTAATTATCTCAATTTTATTGATAAAAATAATTATTTGATTTTAGAGACTAATTTCTAAAGGAAATATTCTTTATTAAATATTATTAATTACAGTTACAATAATAGTCTTTTTATTATTACAATAATTCAATATCTTACAGAAGAATAATCTTGCATTATTAATAATAAATAATGCTTCAATTCAATATGCTTTATATCATATGGTTTATATTATATAGCTTAAATATCTTAATCACATCAATTCTAAATATAGTGGTCAAATTTTTCTAAGAGACTGATCATGTGATTTTCATGTAACCTTTGATTAGAATTATAAAATTAATATAATTCTAATCAGCATTAACATACTACTGTACTTAAATTACTGTATCATATATATAAAATTTTTTTATTAAAAAAATTATTTAATAAATATTAAATATTATGAAACAATGTATTAAGTATTACTCTATGTCTTTTATAACGATGATTAAATATATATTCTACTTAGCCCTGTACAAACAAGGATTTAAAACCGAAGATATTAGCGAATACCTTTATAAAATTCGTGATGATAGTGTTAGACTAAGACATTTTCTAGGCGCAGACAACAAGGATGAAATAGAAGTCATATTCTCAGATCGTGAAGGCCATTCCTTACATGAAATCATTGATGGTATTAAACCACTTCGTCCTGTTATTGATTTGACTTATCAGTAGAAACATTAAATGCTATATCTCCCAAGCTTTCAGGTAAATAGGCGAAAAATTTACTTTGCTGTGCCTTTAAAGATGCTTGCCTAGAAATTTTTTCAGAATGGGATAAAGAAACTATGTCTATTGCTATAAGTAGTAATGAGAAAAAAATATCTTTACATGTCTTAACTTTTGGCATGAGACTTTCAAATATTGCTCAAGTTGCTATATTCACTGAGCTTGTTCGTAAAAAACTCCTAGCAGGATTACAAGATAAAGGTATTATAGATAATATAGCAAACAAACGATCATTTTCCTTGCAAATGCTTGGATCACCTAAATACAATAAAAAAACAGAGGAACATTTTCATGTGAAAAAAGCTATTCGTCCAAAAGATGGAACTATTTTTGATTTCATGATTCGACCGCCCAATGATGAATCAGAAGTCGTAAAAAGTCCTCTCTTAGATATTCCAAAGCCAGAAGTTAAAAGATTCCTAATGGAAAATAATGATATAGTTAACAAAAACACTGAAGTCAAATTCGAAGTGGTAGAAACACTGTTTAAAGAAGCTGGTATTGAAGGATATAGCCTCTCATATCCATTTGATAATTTTTCTGACAAGTTTCCATTATCACACGCCTCTCCATCATAATGCCCATTATATGATCGGGAACATTCCAGTGATAATGCATATATCAGATGAAATAAAAAATCTTATAGCTTTTTTTGTTACCGTGCCAATCAAGATAAACAGCCTAAGATGATAAATCCTTCATTAAAACTTGCTATTAATGAAACAGTTTTAGATAAAGAGAAAAAGCTTCAAAGTCTGGTGAAAAAGGACCGATCTAGAATTTCAAATCCAAATAACTATTTCGTATGGTGGGACTTATTATGCATGTGTACTTCAGGTAAGAAATTCTCCTGCACTGAAGTTTATGAAGCTATTCAAGTAATAGTTACCTGCATGCAAGAAACTTCAAAACTATGGCTTATTAAGTGTGAAGATAGACAGAATGGGCTTTACTTTGATATAGGAGTTGAACTAAAACTTATCAATTTCAAGATCGAAATAATCGAATATAGGGTGAATCTATGAAGTTAAAGTCATTGATAGACCAAGCAGTTACTAGGGTCTAATAATTTATAAAGATTGGAATTTCATTCCATATTCGATAAATACTCTTTAGCCGGATACAGATTTCTTTAATCTTTTCCTAGGATTTTTGGCTAAGTCAGCACCAGAAATTAATAAAGAAATTATGGATCTGATTCTCTGGCATACGTTGAATATAATCAGTGATGAAAATGTGAAACTTCATGAATATCTTTGGGATTGGTAAGCATATTTAGTACAGAAGCCAGAAGAGAAACCTCGAACAATCTTAGTCTTAAAATCCATATTACAATAGTGCGGAAAAAACATTATCATCGATTTTATTAGTGATAAAGTCTTGAAGCGACATCTGTATTATGCTATATCAGATTTAGAGAAAATTCTTGGACGTTTTAATAGCGCCATTCAAGCTCGAAAATTTATTATTATGAATGAGACTGAAATGTCTAATAGAGACTGGCATAAATTTAATAGGCATCTTAAATCTCTTATAATAGAAGGAATGGTGACTATAGAACGCAAGAGTCTCGAATCTAAATGAATAGATGATTTCGCTGGGTATATAGTTATAAGTAATCAAGATGCTCTGATCAAGATAGATATAGGAGATTCTCGTGTAGTCTGTTATGATGTTTCATTATACTGTAAGGTAATACAGAATATTTTAAAAGACTACGAAATGTATTTAACCATCCCGATGCACCTAAAGTGGTTATGAAATATCTCCTTAGTCATGATATTTCAGATTTTGAATTACAAGAAATTCTTGCAACTAAAATGAAATCAGATATAATACGTGATTAGCTTCCTACTCCTATTCGATTTATAATCAATTATATTTCCTTATGATGCGAGAATAAAGTAGCCAAACCAAGTTGTACATCACTATATCAAAATTATCTTGAATGGTGTGGGGAGAATAGGAAAAAACCATATAATAGTGCTATACTAGGAAAGAAGTTTTCACTAATTGGCATTGATCAGACGCGTTCATGAAATAATAGAGTAAGAGTATATCAGTATATTCTTGACTGCTTCAAGATTGTAGCTAAGCTCTGTGAATCTGGCTTAGGTGATATGGAAGAATTTTCTGATACATTTTAAGTTGACGAGCCCTCTAATAATACTACAGATATACCCATATTCAATATGCCAGTCCTACATTACCCAGAAAAGAATACGCCTCTACTTAGTACTAATAAAGATAAGAAGGCGGACAAGCAGGGTGATTCAACCCAGTCCTCTTTGACTATGTAGCAACTAAAGTTCTGGTCGCCTCAACATCTGGAACTTCCGAGGCTTCTAAGACTTCTGAACTATCTAATAAGTTCGAAACTAGCAAACCTCCCAAGCCTATTGAGCCTATTAGTAATATAAGGAAAGTACCAAAACTCAGTAGTAATGAAATATTATCTGCCAGAGCCCAGCGCGAAGAGCGTCTCAGAAAATGGGCTATTGATAATGGTGAGGATCTAGATATCTTCATGACTATCACAGAAAAAGATGTTGATCAGTTCTGGAAATATCGAGACAGGATGATGGCAGACGCAGAAGTTATTGAATTTGCTAAAAAAAATAAGTTGAACCCAAACGATTTATTTTACATGACTAGAAGGGAAAGATTAATAAGCGAAGAAATATATCTTCAAGAGTTCGAGGATGTGGGAAAACCCTGGGAGTATGTTTACAATGATGAAGAGTGGCAAAAAAATATAAGCATACTCTAGAAGAATGGTATGCTTTAGTGAAGAGAGAATAAGCTGATTAATAAATATTAGTAGGGATAGGACTTTCGTTCTTTACAATTAGGCGATATAAAATTCTAAATTATTATAATTTTTCGCTATAAGTACTATATAAGTACTCTTCAACAATCTACTTATTATTAGCATAGATACCATAAAAGTAATCCCAAAGGTCCGAAAGAGAGCCAAAACAAATAACTTTAAATCAATTCTAGAACAGTTCTTAGAAAAATATAACTTATCTATTAAGTTCAGCCTAGAACAACTGAGTGAACATAATAAAGAGCTTGAAGCTTCACTACAGGATTGGAAGGCCTGTAAATGTGTTAAAGATCTCCTAACCCAATGCAAGTATAGCAAGAAGAAGATAGAGGTTCTTCTACCTGATAAAAGAAAGGAGAAGTTTACTATAGAAAAGAGGACAGAATATTATGCTAAGACTGGTAATAGGTGGGATATTTACTACTATAGTATAATTTTAGGACTGAAAAATAATGATAAAAAAGAAGTCATAGCAGGCACCTCACGCCAATATCGATTTCGTGAGGAATTAGTGAAAGCCAGAGTGAATTTCAAGATTATTAATATCTATGCCAAAGATTCAGACTTTATCTGAAGATCTAATAAAATTCAAAAGAGTGTCATCAGCTACGCAAGCTCTTCGATAAAAACTAATTACATATATGGGTTAGAGGGGATCCTAGAGAGAATGGGTCAGGAGGACTGATAAATCAGTCTGATATCATTTATTGATTTTATTTTTTTGTTCGCCTAAGATCTAGCATATATAAAATATCACGAAAATGATAACCAATCAAAAGCATTCATCTGATAGTATAGCTAGCGAACAGAAAGTTATTAGATATACGAAGATATTAGCCCAGGCATTTGGACTAAACGAGCAAAATGCAGAAGTATATAGTGTACTTTTCAGTGAAAATAGGGCACTAAAGAAACAATTGAAAGATTATCATTCCAAATATAACACTTTAGAAAAGAGGGTAAAAAGATTAGAGAGAGATGTAAAGTCCTTAGAGACTAAATTAGAAGATCTGAACGAATGTGTAGATAAGGAAACTGTGGTCAACTTAATCCATGAAATAGTTTTCTCGCTGATCGGTAAAAAGGATGTCTCTCATGCTTTTACACCTTTGACTAAGTAATGAAGGAGAACGTGACTGAGAAAGGTTAAGTGCTTAGTAGTCTAAAGTAATCAAGTCAGGTGCTTTACATATTTTTCGGTCAAAGATATTAAGTTTATCAGATAAATAATCAAAATGGAAAGTAACCAGCTGAAGGCACTCAGGGTAAAGCATCTGACAGCCTTAACCAATATCTCGCCTAAGTCTACATTATCCAAGATTAGTTCATCTGAATCAAGCTCTTTCGAGTCTAGTTCATCATCCAAGAGTAGTTTCTCTGAGACTAGTTCATCTAAATCAAATTCTTTCGAGTCTAGTTCATCATCTGAGAGTAGTTTCTCTGAGACTAGTTCATCTGAATCAAGTTCTTTCGAGAGTAGTTCCTCTGAGACTAGCTCATCCAAATCCAGTTTATCCAATTCTGATATTGATGAAATAGTAAATATGATTAAACATCAAAGAATTCAGAAGCGCTAAGCCCAAAGGAAAGATCAGGAGAAAAATGCATTTAATAAAAATAAGGCTAATTAGCTATCTAATAAATAGGAGTCCAGAGCGATGATAGAGGTTTATTTTTTCCGATTGAAAGATATTCTAACTATATAAATAAAATAATGCATACAGATAATTTACTTGATCTTCTTCCACCAGAGATAATATCATTTATTCTAAAGTATCTTCCAGAACAGAAACTAAAGAATTCTTGTAGTATAAATAATATATGGGAAAGAGAGGTGAATCTTGAATGGCACAAAAGGATGGAATTTTTATTTGGGAGAATAGTTCAAGGCAATTATACAGTAAATTAATATTATTTGAAACTGAAAGAGTGTAATTTAAACAAAGACTATCCAGAATAGCTTCTTAAAAATCTATTCCTCAAAGGATTATCACCTGAGAATACATTTAAAGTTCTTTTAGATGGACTAGAAGTACTTGCGTTGGATGAGATAGTGGAAAGGCTTAGTCCAGAGCAGTAACTATCAATTGATTATTTTTTTTTCACCACTAGAATAAATTAATATATTAATATATCTATAATGCAAACTATGAGCAAAATAATACAAGTTAATCAATCCGATATACAGAAGTTAGAAATGAGACATGCATTTTTTAAAGGAATGGAGGAGTCTAGAGATTTTATTAAACGGGAAAAAGAGACTAATTTAATAACTATATGTAAATATACAGGTAGTCAGTCTTATAATACTACTATTAGCTCAGATCGTATTATTTCAGTTATAACTGAAGAAGATATGAAATGTTTAAAATTAAAGATTGACTAGAACAGTTCAGAGAAGTGATCACATAATTTTCCTGAAAGAGCTTTACTATTTTTATTTTACCAGAACTATTAGAACGGATTCTATATTTTCTAGCAGTAGATAAGACACTGTATCTTGCCCTATTTGTTTGTCAGCTTTGGTACAGATATGGTGCTCCTATTCTATAAAGATGCATTGAGCTAAAGAGAAATGAAGTAGAGGATAAATCTCAACTGAAAAAATTTATGAAATTAGTACATAATATGATATACCACTCGTAAGGAAGGCGAAAACTAATCTATAGCTCAAAATTAACTCATCTTAAAATATCACACTACTGACTTTTAAATAAAAAAATCAAAGGCATTATGCGTATATTCCCAAATGTAATTCATTTAGACTTTGAAGGAAGTATGGACTGTACAGGTAAAATTCTAAAGCTAATAGCGAAATCATATCCAAATTTGGAGTATCTTAATATATCTGTTATACATAGAAGATTTAAATCAGAAAATGATGAAGGCTTATGTGTAATCGTGAATTCATATCATAAATTAGAATGTCTAAATATTTCTAAATACACAGAATTTTCTGAAATATCAATTTGTAATATTATTCGTTATTGCTCAAAGCTCTAACAACTTGATCTTAGCTATTGTGTAATTACTGATATAACTATTGAAGAAATTGCTAGATCATGTCTTAATTTAAAGTATCTCGATTTGGAAGGGTATTATAATATTAGCAAAGAAGCTGTAGATCAGCTAAATCCAAATATACATGTTGAGAATTTTGTGATGCTTCTTGATCTCATTGGAATGGTTAGAAATCATCTTACACAGAACAACATTGCTAGTAAACAGACTTTAGCTTAGAGCCTTCAGAGCCTTTTAGATCTAAGTATGCAAGGTAATCAGAATTCAGTTCTATCTCAGATGCGCCAGCAACTTAGAGCTGGTGAAAGAATATTAGCCCCAGAATGGTGATACTCTACTGATCTAACTAATTCAAAGCAGTGATCTTCAGCTCAGAAAATTTTGCTGAGCCACAATGAAATATGCAGATCACAAAACAGGTTTGTGCGACATATTAATTTTACATATAACAAAAGGAAAATATATATGCTAACCAATACCTCTATCTTTTTTTTCCCCAAACAAATGTGAAAAAATGTGAAAAGGTATCTAGTTGCAATACAGGACCTACCCTATAAGTAAATAATGCTGATAAAAGCATATATTATGAAAGGCTGAGGACTTTGGAATTTCGAGATCGCTAAACGTAAAGCCAACTATATTACTTTTCGGTAGATCTTCATGTGAAAAGGTATGAGGATTCTATTTGCATGTGCTTTTATAGAGCTCTTGGTATCATACGACAATACTAATTACGTCTTATACCTCTTTAACTTTTTCCTAGCAAGATATAAAGCATGTAGGAGTATATAAAAGTTCAGCCAACCTTTTGCAAAAAACTTTTCTAGAGAAAATAATGCAAAATAAGGTATGTATACATCCTAAATTATGTATGCATAGGAGCGAGTTTTTCTCACTATGGGTCTTAAATTTAGGAAAGCAAGATGTCTGATAAGACCAAGGAATCTGATAAGACCAAGACTCCAGATAAGCTTGACAAATTTCTCGCTAATAGGAATATTACTCTCAACTGTCTTATTTCTGATGAGAGAGTGAACGATATTTTCGAAGTAATGATATCTAATGCTAACAACAATAGAGTCTCTTCTCTTGCGAAGGTGATTAGAACCCGTTATCTAGATTAATTTCAAGATATAGATTCAACCAATTTGGCTTTATATAGGGTCGCATTTATAGCTAATAGTATCATAATCAACAGCTTAAGAAATATCAGTGAATTTGAAGTAGAAGGTGCAATAAGAATGGAACTGCAAGACACAATTTTTTACTCATTTTCCTATACAATCCTAATGTATCTTTGGTGGTGAAAAGGGAATCAATATTATCATATACCCCCCCCGTTGAAAGAGTGCTGAAGATATTAAGCAAAGATAATTAGATTTTTTTATTCACATCATGTAATAGCGATATATTTGCAATTTTTTATGTATTGTAAGCTGACTTCTGGCAACGTTTTTTATTTTATAAATAAAGTATTATTTTATCAAACGTATATGAGAATAGGTTACGTGAAATGATGTAATGTCTGTACGATATAAAAACTTATATTAACACTCAGCCCTTTCCTAGAAATAAATTTTTATCTCACTTTGGAACATAACACTATTTTTTATCCAAGCCTAATATCACTATAAAATGACTGATATTGTAGACATGTTTGTCTTCACTTCTTTTATAACTGTTACCAGAAATGACACTCACGTTAGCGGATGAAATAAAAAAATATGACACTGGAGCCCTTATTTCATTTTTGCAGGAACGGGACTTAAGGCTTGACTTAGATGATGAAAATATTATTCGTAAGGAAAAGATTGATGGCCGTGCCTTCCTCAAGCTAGGCAAAGAAGAGTTTCGCAGTATTAGTTTGGGTTTGAGACCTACCGTAAAGCTTGCTGACTTCACCAAGGAGTGTAAGGAGAAGAAGTTGAGGGCTTTTTGACATACCATAGCTTAAAGGAAGTATTAGAAAAATATGACCTCGCTTCTGAAGGCACAGAGATTATACCTCTTTTCACACTACGAATTCACAAAATCTCAGACGAAAATAAGTATCTTGAACTGTATATGGCAGATATCAAGTTATGACTTAAAAGTTATAGAACGTTGGTAATGACAAGTTTGGAGTCCATGCGTAATGAGTACGTTTTAACTATACTTCATACCGCCTTTCATATCGCAAAAGATATCACGAAAAAGAAATTTAGTATGAGGCCTGAGTACAAAATAATTGGAGATGAAAGTAGTGGGCGGGTCACCTTGTATTTTTTTACCGTTCACCTTACATACTACTAGATCCTATGTGGTCCTAGAGGGACCTATTAACTTACCACAAAATATAAACTTATAGGAATCTGATGAGCTTATTTGCATCATAGAGGATAAGGTCCAACAAAAGCTAATAGAAGGCTTCACTCAGAATATCAAACAACTCAAAAGTTCATTTCAAATGAACAAGAGAAAATGAAAGCATGATGAGGACTATTTTAACTATCTGTACAGGGTTGTGACGTCTGCCAGGGATTGGCATTTTCTCCTCTATTCTCCAGGTGAAATTTTACAGGCGAGTATGGCCCCCTTTAGCATCGAATTTGTTAAAGAGGCTTTGTTTGAGAACTCCGAAGAATATCAAACGTTGCGTAAGGGCGTCAAGAAGGTTTTAGGTATAATCATTGGCTTGTTGGAAGATAGGGCATGTGTGAAGGATAAATCAGATAGGAAGAGAACAAAAATAGAGGAATATCGTTCGAAAAAATAATTATGTAGGGCACTAGCATAGTAATTTAGTTATGTATCATGAGCACAGTCCTGAACATTTGTATTTATTTTCGCATGTAATAATAAAAAATTTTTCTTGGCAAAAGAGCGTGAATTTTTGTATATAATTATTTCATCTTAATGAATTTTAACAATTTTATTCCAACACGTGTCAATTAGTCAATCATAAATATGGATCAACAGAATAAATTCCACAATTAAGAGTTAATTTATTATCTATTTTAATCCTAATCAACCAAATGACAGCTATGAATATCCTGTGTAATATAGTAAATCATATAAATTATATTATATATAAAGATGTCCAGAATGCTTCAAAATTTCCTCTTGAGTCTTATTCAGTATTCATATAATAATGGCGAAAATTTTACAAAAAACTGGAAATTGTTTTCAAACAAAAGTTTTAATTAAATCTACGGATATAGTCACAGTATATAATAACAAATAAGTAAATTAAAGATACACGTAGATATCATCTGATATAGGAGATATAAATAGTCTATTTATTATTTATTATTCAAGGTAAGTCTATCTGATATAAATAGTATTAATTATCTTTGCTAGATCTAATCTTAATTATTAATAAAGGAAATTTACGCGAATGCATGGGATCAATTACGCGAGATTCTATTAATGATGTCTGCAAAATTATGGAAAGATGGCAAGAAAAAGTCATAGATATGTACAATCAAAGTCTAGGTCCTAGATTTCACTATAAATTGTTTAGTCATCTTTACTATAACGCGTATAATTTTAGTAAGAAGGGTGATGATAATATGAAAAATCAACTCACTTTAATTACTAATAGACTTGATAATGTTACTTTCGAAGAAGTAGGAAAAATAGTTTCATATAGAAACATTCAGAATAGTATTGTATATAAAGAAAAGTGGAATTTAGTGGGAAAGAATAGGAGAATATATGAAGCAGCTCTTGAACGCATCAATGTAGCAACAGATGACAATGCATATATCGCTATTCGACTAAAAGAAATATTAATTTCAGGACTAAAAAAATGTACTAATTATTTGTATAATTAACAAATTACTTTAATTAACGCAGTATACCTCACATACGATAGAATTATTATCTATTATAAAAGTTGACTAATTTTCTGTTGTAATAATTTGCTTCTTTTTTGTAATTAATTAAAACAAATCTGAGCTATATAAATCATATACGATTTAATTGCTATTTTTTACATTTTCAACAACCTGTACTATTTTATATGAGTCAATTATTCTTTTTGCTTCTTCGGCAAACTCTTTCTCTTTATGCGATTCGTAATATACTTTTTATGCAAGTTCATCATAATTTACACGAGGATCATATTTTGATAGAAAAGGCAAATAATCATTAGGGTCTTCATTTTCATCTATTTAGTTTTAATAGAGAAAGAAAATATGTTAAGAAATGTTTGAAATCATTCATTATATGTATTTACTATTATATAAAGAAAAATAATAGTATTTCAAATTTCTTACCAAAATGCTTTAGTTGATCTTTCTCGATAGAAGGATGAATGAAACGATAATAAATAAATATTCCTAGAATTGCCAAAGCAATTAATGAATCTAACTTAATTGATTTCTACATTTTGATTTCAGAAGATAAGTTTATTTTTCATACAACAACGAATTACGAATTTTTTTAACTACTATGTTATGATTTTCACGCAATTATGTATTATTACCAAATACCAATCACAATTGTGGGCTATCATATAGACACGTGATTCACTGATTCAGCTATATAATTTCTGAATGCAAAACAGGGTTATTAGGACAATCAGATTATGGAGTGAGATAATATAGGCAAACAAAAAATTGGTATCGTCTGCTTACATTAGTATAGAAATAATATTTATAATGATACCAGAATTATTTATCCTCAAAAAAGATAATTTTCGCCAAGTTTTAGCTAAATTGTTTTTCAAATAATATCTGGTACTACTGTAACTCTGTAAAACAAATCTGTATATCATCAAACCATGTAATTTATTTCTGTATCAATAAAGCCACATTTAAGTGTAATTCTGATGAAGATATTACCACGTTTATGTACAGTATACGCTGACAAACTTTTGAATTATTCCATCTCATATAAAAAAATATTATCAAACATGCAATCTGAGATCGATTCGTTGAGAAAAGTAAATTCAAAGCTCTTAGCCAAGATTACAGAACTTAGAAAGGAGAATGCTAAAGTCAAAGCTAAGAATATCGAAGTTAAGGCTGAGAATGTGAAGTTAAAGCATGCTTTGGAAGAACATGAAGCCAGATTCATGAATCTAGAACAGAAGTATAAAGAAAAGACCACCCTTATTGCTAAATTAGATGATGATATCAGGGAAATCAAACAGGAACAAAATGCTGTTAATATTTTAATACAAAGCAATACATCCACATAAAATCTCCAATTCATTCAATAACTTCACAATCATCTATTTCGCCATCTATTAAGAGGATTGCAAAGCAATCAGATCATTCTGATCATTCTATTGAAAAGAATAATGCTGACCCTATATCTCAGGATTTTGATTCAATACCTTTAGATCAAACTAATATACCTTCCGTTATAAACCAATATGTTACTATCCAATCTAAATCATTGGAGGATGATAGAGAGACGGATGTTTTCTTGAATGATGTTGATAAGAAAATGGTTAGCAATAAGATAAGACAGAGGAATAGGAAGAAGAAAATTCAACATGAGTCAATTTTCCCTTCTAACTTATCGCTTGTTACAGAAACTTCTCTAAGAAATGATAAAATTGAAAGTAGCACAAAAACCATTTCTCGAGAAACAATCGGAATACTTCAGAAAAATTGGAACTTTTCAGAAAAACTGTTTTCTCAGAAAACAATCAACCAAAACTGGAGCGATTTAAGTCTGCTGACGATTTTGATGAGATTGAACTTACTAAAAATTAGAATATAGAACTTGATCTAATATGCGATTTACTGAAGTGTAGTATCATTGCTCCGCCTAATGAACAACATTCGACTATAAAATCCTCTAAAGTATCTTGCAATCAAGTCACAACATAAAATTTAATCCATTTGTTTCGGAATACAGTAAGGGTTGGATATGAGAAGATCTTGTCCTAGATTTGTTATTCAAAAATAAAGTTGCTGAAATTTGTTGTAATACAGGAGTTACCAATAAAATTGCAAGAACACAAATATATAAGGAAATGTTAGAACATCTAACTAGTGTTACGCTAGTTGCCTTACGGATTAAAACTCTTAGAGCTAAAAAAATTCGCAAATTATTTGGAAAGAATAGTATAGGAATGGATAAAATTAAGTATGTCACTTACAGTGCAAATGAGATTTCAAAATTAACTAATGCACAAATTCAAAATGTTATAGATCAAGTAACCTCAAAAACTGTTTTCTTAGGAAACGATCAGAGTTACATGTCTTCAAAAACTGCCAATGGTGATCAAACTTATGAATCTTCGAAACTTGAGGTAAATGCCTCTACTACATCTTGTCCACCAATTCCTAAAACTAATCCAACTTATGACTGAACCTATTTCTACAACAAGATATTGGATCAATATTCTAATCTATATAGAGAATGTAGTAGTGAAAATTTCAATTATTATGGGATTACTGATGAGACATCATGTAGGGGTCCAAAAGGAACCACATCTGCCCATTATGCAAATTAGGTCATGATGATGAAGAAATAGAAGGTAGTTATAAAGTTGGATCTTACTTTATTAAATATGAACAATGTGAAATTGAGATAACTGCATAGGCTCATTATTTTACAATACTATGTTTGTTCACACTTCATTTTTTTATTACAGGGCTAATTCATATCAACTATTACTGAATTAAATTAACTTACATTCATATAAAAAGGCAATATGACCAAGACCGATAAAATATTAACTCCTAAATATCTGAATTGGCATGCCAAATTAACTGGGTTACCAAGCATTCTGACAAATAAGATTCGTTCCAATTTATACAAAAGATATAAAAAAGAAATTGGAAATGAGCCATGGCAATTATCAGAAGCTGTGATAAATATGTCAACAAAACCTCAGACCTCTGATTTCAAGCCTATCACTTTCTAAGCCAGACCTGATCCAGAATTAATTATCAAATCCATCTTAGAGCACTTCCCATACTTGAAATTCCAGAATAGTTTTAGAGGGATTGATAATTATAATTTTGCATCACCTCAGCCGTGGAGCTCACCATGCCCTATTTGCGATGGAAAACTTGGGAATTATGGATTACATGGCGAATGGTATAAAAATGAAACGGAATATTATCTTACTTGCTTCACTTCAAGCAATAAATTCAAATTTGCGATCATAGCATAGAAACTCTGTCATGTGAGACCGATCACCTAAAATGCATAGTATGATATTCTTGCCGAAGAATAGGAGTTATGCAACGTAAGATTGGCATTATTTTTTCTCTTTTTTCTCGTTATTGAAAATGGAATCTGAGTTTGACTTAGAGAAGAAAATATCTTTCTTATTTGAATTTTACAGATAAGAGACTGCTTATCTTTTTTTCAAATATTTATGAGAAAAAATTTGGGAATGCTGAGCTTATTGAAAGAGTCATGAAATTGGAAGAGAAGCAGTTTGGAGAACGTAGTAATAAAAAACTTATTACATGTATCATGCGTAAGCACCTCCAACCAAGTATCACAAAAAATATGATTATGTCTCATGTATCCGAACTTTGTATTTATAGAATGTATTGCAAAATAAAAACTTTTTAACACTGCATTGTTGTCCCTCAACAAAATAAGGGATGATTTTCTCCTGCACCTTTTTCAGATCAGTATATACATCTTCGAAAATAGTCACTGTATCTCTATCCGGAGAAAATAAATTCACCTTAAGAGTTTTATCAGGCTTTAAAGCTCAGAATGTAACATTTTCACTATATGGCTTTGGACTATTTGCAATTATCTAGAACGTTGATTTGAGGTATATATATTTTTTCTCTATAAGATTGTGGCCGATCAAAATAAGGTTATCACACTTGATATAGCGCGTTTCTCCTTTCTTCTCATTAAACATTCGATAAAGCTTATTTCTGAGCATGAGATTGAGAACTTCATTAGTTTTTCCTGAATTAGTACGACCACAGATCAGTAAAGTGAAAGGCCATTAGGGAATACTCAAATATCTGTTATATTTTTTGGCATTCTTAATCTTATTAATATGGTATACAAGCCTATCAACTGGCTCGAGTTTTTTTATTTTCATGGTAAGTTAACTATTAATAATGATATACTAAAAATATCAGACTGATTTATTGGTCCTCCCTTTTTGTTTCTTCGCTTTATCCAAGAACCCTTTCTTGATTAGAGTATATCTGATATAGGACAGGAGATCAGCTGTATAGGAAACTTCAATAAGGTATATACCTTGGTCTTTGCATATATCCGCTTCTTCTAATCACGTATATTTTGTGATTTTAGATTTTCATTCTCCCAGTGGTAAAAGCTATTGTGGTGATAATATTGAGGATCCTAGAATTTGAATGCAAGACGCAATTACTCATTATATCCATCCAAGTGTAGTCTATCTAAGAACTTAGCCCTACATAGTGGAAATGTCTTGCTTAACAAATCCTCAAAAATATATCAGCATTTACGCTCTTGAGTATGATGGAATAGAGGACACTAATCGAATATTTTTATGATATATTTTAGTGGATATTCCTACTGATGCGCACTATTCTCACAAGACCAAAGATATATGTTATGATCATTTATTCGCCCAGTCCTTTCTAGACATTGACCACCACGTCTTCTGGCATAATTAATGGCTTGGTCCTGCTCCTCTAGAGCCTCTAGTTTGTTATTAATAGGGAAAGCATATGCAATATGTACAGATAATATGCTTTGAGGTAGACGACCAACTCTTTCTAGATTAGCTATTAACATGAGTTCCTCTCTTACAAATTCTCACTTTGAAGCAAATTCATCATGCGAAGTGCCTCTTGGCTCATCACTTCTAAGATAATATAAAACTGGCTTATTCTTTAATAATAATAACTTTTCAGATTCTATGAAGACTTAGGCTAAATGTAAGGTCAGTTGCACACTTCTGATTTTCCATACCCCCTTCCCATTCTGCATTGGTAAGTAGGTAGCGAACAGTATCTCCTTTCTTTAATCTTATTTCATCTTTTCCAACCGGACGCTTATATTTTGTAGATGGTCTAGATTCGACTCGCTTCAAAGTAATGGCTTTCACTGGTTCGAGTTCCCACTTTTCTGATCCCAATTCTTGAATAAGGCATGTGAGATAGTTATTCAGATAATCAATAGCTTCTGACAAATACCTAACCCATGCTCTTATTAATTTAGAATCAGAAGATATCAATTTAACAGCATACTGGATCTTATATAGAATTTTTGAGAGCGTTTGATTGAAACGCTTCACTAAAGCAAGTCTTCTATGACTATATGGGCCAATCACCCTAATTATAACACCATGCTCTTGTATTAGACAGGAAGTCTCGCCCATAAATTCACGACCTCCGTCACATTGCAGAAGCTTTGACCAGATCAATAGATTATTTCAAGTATCATATACTTTCCTAAATGCTTTAGCAACTTCTGAGCTATTCTTCAATGTGAGCGGACAGAAGCCTTATATCGGAAAGCGCAGTTTATAATGTTAAGTACTACTTTATATTTTTTACCTTTATAGTAATCATGAGTGAGAAATAGTGTTACGTCAGTTCTTTTAGATAATGGGTAAATCACCTACAATATCACAGTTTAGCAGAAGGTTTCCTTTGCGCGGAAGAGTAAAGATAAATATACGAGATAAGAAATTAAAGAAAATTAAGATAAACTGAGTAAAATGCGTGTAAATAATTATTAACAAACAAAAGACTAGTACTGCCTCTATCGGCATGTCTGTACTAAACAGTTTATTTATCAAAAGAATTATTTAAAACAAGACGGTTCTTATCCTTTTTACATCAATGAATCACTCCTATTTATATAAAAATACTCACTAATAATGATAAAATAAATAAAATAAAGAAAATAGATAAAATAAATAAAATAAATATAATAAATAAATAATATATATGAATAAAATAAAATAAATGAGAAAAATGAAATAAATGAAATAAATGTCATTAATAACAAATGACGTAATAAGGCCTATTTGTATAATAAAATTAGACTACCAAATTTAGGAAATAAGATATATAAATCATTTAATTATCTAATTTGGTTATAGTGCTGCAAATTGTTTTAATATGACATAAAATTGATTATCCTTTTTAGCCTTATAGATCATTTTTGCATACCAAAAAAAACTTTTTCCCTCTCTCTCCAAAATCACAAAAAATGGAAAAAGAAAAAAATCAAAATTTTCACAAAAAAATAACCGCAACTTGTGAAGCTGACCTAGCATACCTATAAAAAATAAAGAAGAATCCCCTCAAAAGAAAACTATGATTGACAGGTCCAACCAGATGAACAAAATTCCAGCAGGACCTTTAAAAGTTATTAACATCACCAACATATTATCAGCTAACGACATGAACGTTGACCAACAAGTCGCAGCTATCCTAGCTGAAGCTAAGCAACTTTTTGAATACAGCAAAGGCACTTAGTTTTCTGATTATAAAAACATATAAGATACCTCTACCACTAGCACTTTGACTATTAAAAAACCAAAGTATAGTAAAACGATAGCCTACGGTGATAATAATGTTATAGACAAAGATCAGGCTTTAATATATCTGAAAATTTGCTAAATGATAAAACTGGCAAAAACACCATTACATTTGAAAGAGTTAGAGACATAACCACTTTTTATGTTTACTATGTCGCAGAAACTTTCCTCCCTAACAAATCCTTTCGTGAGAAAATTAACAAAGCTTGTGAATTATTTAATGGTGCAAAATACCTCTCATTCATTGGTGCATCTGAGAAGCAAGATCCTAAAAACAAAATGTTAAAAATTATCTGATTAGGATTCACAACACATGAAGACGCAACTTGAGCTACTGCTGCTAAACTTTCTAATATGAAAATAGTCACATTCAAACTTTTTATTACACCTGCCTTTTCAAGTTTGATTTGAATCTATCGATCAAGGTCACAGAAATTCCTATTTCTACTTTAGAACAGATCATCTGATTAACGTTCGCCCGATTCAGTACGATCATTAAATGCATCATGAAAATAAAAAATCTTTGGCAGCAAGCAACTATTACATATGTATCTAAGATAGACCTATCATTCTTTAACTCTCATGCTGATATATTCATTTTGAAAGACATGGTTAGAGTACACGTTTATTCTCTCATAAATGAAGAAATCAAAGTTCGTTCTCAATTTGCTTTAAAATTTACAAACCTTCTTAAAGACACTACAGGTAGAGAATTGGAGCCTATTGGAAAAGCTATCAATGCCATTACATGAGTAATTCTGAAATTCAGGTCAAACTATAGAAATCTTTAATATGCTTTCATATACTTTCAAACCAAAGAAGATCTTGAAGTAGCAAAAAATGGGAACCCATAAAATTTGACAGCAGAAAACTTATCTGGACTGTATCTGACACTAATTTATATACACATTATTCTATATCAGGATATGATTCACGTAACTGTAGACGTAAATGACCAAATCCTAGAGACAAACAAATACAAAACTTTTATCAGCACTTTAAGCCTACGCAATTTAAAATTATTCTGCACCTGTATCACGTTCTAAGATCATGTTTGTATATGACTAAGATACAATATTTGACTCTAATAATCCACACTCTTTGCTAACAGAATTAAGGATATCAAATCTCCAGTTAAAGCTTTCATAACACTCACCAAGGATTCTAATATACCAAAGAATAAAACCTCTCTTGATGAATCAATTCACATGTGAAAGTCATGGTCAGAATAAATGGACGATGAAAACGTATTATACAGATTGATTAAAATACCTACACATGAATTAACAGACACACAAAGAATTTTAAATAAATTGGATGCTATCACGGCAACCCTAGCAACACTCTACAACAACCTTGTCTTTTTTGATGTACCGTTTTGATGAAGTTGAAAAGCATTTCAACATTTTCATGATTATACCTAAGAAAGCCATAGCACTTAATGAAGCTAATAAAGCAAAAGGTGCCATGGAGACTGATACAGTATATGAACCTGAAGTGGACACCTCAGACTTTAAAGTCAACAAACATAATGAACGCATTACTTGATCACAAAAAGAAAATGAAGAACTCTGTGTTCATCATAAAATTACTGTTGAAAAACTCAATGTCACCCTCTGAGCAGTAGCCAGTATCTAAAACATGATGTATAATGAAACGCATCTAAGCCACAAAGTCCTAATTCCTAAACTTAATTTATCCAGTGTCATTAATACGTCAGAAGATGGTACAGAGGTTCCAGCCCCTAATTTATTCTTCAAATAATCATGATCTCACAACCTTATAACACAAAAACAGTATCTTTTTCACTACTCATAACACTCGTTTTTTTACTTTACCACACAAACAACAAATTCTTTTTAATCTCTACTCCCTATATAATTTAGACATTATTGCTTTGCAAGAAACGAACTTCAAAAACTCTTCTCATATACATTCTTTAAAACCTATTTGTTCTGATAAATTTGTTCCCTTCTTTAACATAGACCCCTCTGGCTAAAGTATAGGGTTCAGAGTTAACTTTCTCATCAAAAAACATCTGGTGAATCACGTGTTTTACCACTCCTTCTTTTTTCATCGCATTTTTTCAATTGATTTTCAATTCAAAAATAAACACAAAATTCATATCATTAATATTTATGTTTCCAGTTCAGATAAAAAATTACGTAACAAAACTTATAAGAAAACTTTAGAACTCATAAATGATGCTTACTAAAAGGATTATCTCATAATACTCCTTGGTAATTTTAATGTAGATCTATTACGGACCTCTAATCCTTCAAATTTAAAAGCCTTCTTCACCTTACTCAATAATCTCTACCTCACTTAATAATCTCTATCTGATCAACAATTTAGATCTCGTTAAAAATCAAAAAATGACTGATGACCTTACTACCTATGAAACCAGTACAGGACGTTCTACAATTGATCACATTTTTATGCATTTCTCATTAGTTTCAGACCTAATCGATCAAGTGGTAGACAAACTTGACAATGACTTATCAGATCACGCTATCGTACATGCCACTATTTCATTAGTATCAATTAACCCATCCTTCACATAATGTTCAGCAATAAAAAATTAGTCTACCAATATAACAAGATGTCTGAAGATGACTGGTCTGCCTTTGGAGTTTCAGTCAACCAATGATGTAAAAACACTAGACTTAATTCTGTATCACTAAACAGCATCTACACAATCCACCACTTGAACTATTATTAGGATCTTCTACAAAAATCAATCATAGACGCTGCCACTAAAACAATCCTCAACAAATACACTTCACATCACAATAGAGACCTTAGACCACATATACTTAAACTGATATACAAACACATCAAACTAGTTCAAAAACTTGTAACTTAAGCAACAAATACATCAAGGATAATATTATCAACCCCAAATGAATCACCTAATATAAAAAAATACAAACATTCTCAGCAGAATACACTATAATAGTCCCTGATATTAGTCAACCCTCAATACAAGAAATCAAAATGATTCGTCCTCTGTTAGTTGATCTCCGTAAAGTTCTATCTACTGCAACCAAACTGAATAAAGCTGAACTCAAAACTAAAGCTATTAATGATGCTATAGAATGATAATGTACAAATTTAGTGGATGATCAAAGAGCCATGTTTGACTTATTATTAGAACGTTCTCGCAATACTATCACATTGAACAGATGCATAAATAACAACAGTCCTGACAAAGAACTCCTTACAGATTCAAAGGATGTTCAAATTGAAATGGCAAAACATTTTCAAAAAGTGGTTGGCTCACAATATTTTAATCTATCTCTCCCAGAGGTCTGGGAACAAGTTTATATATCAGATGAATCAATAAATCCTAATATATATAACTCCATTATGCAACTCCCTTTGGAAGAAGAATGGCATAATATCATTAAGATGCTCCTTAATGGAAAAGCTTCTGGACCATCCAAGATATTCAACAAAATGTTAAAACATCTTAGCCTCTTTGCATCAAAATGCCTTTGGATCATTATTTGCAGATGTCTGTCACTCAATTTAGCATCTAATAAATAGAACTTAGCTTTTGTGTATTCAATACCCAAACCAAAACCCTAGAAATATAATTTAACAAACACATGTCCTATTATGCTTCTTGAATATCCATGAAAAGCTCTCACAAAGCTAATTAATAGTCAACTTTTAAACGTATTATCCACCAATAATATTTTTAAAGGAAACAACTTTGCTGGTTTACCTTGCAGAAGCACTTATGAACCAATACACATTTTTGATAACGTGAATTATGATACTTCGTTCTACTACAAAAATCTTTAGATTTTATTCCAAGATATATTAAAAGTATATGATCGCGTTAATATTACTATGTTAATTAGAGCTTTCAACCGTCTTCAAATCTCAAAAGCATTGTCAACGGAGCGATTGACCAGTCATAATGAAGTCACGTGGATGACGCAATATGACGATCTTTTAATCCAGAATTCTGAGAATACTGAGAATCCTGCGAATTCTGAAAATAC
>CAJVPQ010000875.1:0-22421 GCA_910591825.1 Funneliformis caledonium
AATCTATCTAAAATTCTATAAAAAATGTGTAATAACTCCTAAAAAATTAATATATTAAAAAAAAATTCTATATATTTAAGGAGTTTAGGCGTTAAATAATAAAAATAAATTATTTACATAAAAAAAATGTCATTTTTTTTGAAATATAAAATCTACCGATCATCTAACTTCTAAATTATACATGATACAAATCTATAATTTTACATGTGATCAACATTGGTATTGAACTTAAATTTTGGAAAATTTTAACGGATGTTATTACTTGATTTTAGAAAATATTAGCAGTCAGATACTTATGACCGCTACTGTATGTATATTTGGAGTTGCAATTTCTGATCCTTAAACAGATTTAATTTAATTAAAAAATCTTTTATAACTAAATCTTCACTTTTAATTTCTTTATAGCTAATTATAATTTGTTTCCAAAGAGAAAGACAATCAATAAAAGATTACCAATATTGTTGATATTTTTTGTGAAGAATATTATGTAATGATAATATTGAATAAATTAAACACTAAGATTTTCATTAATCTGCAGAAAATTTAGCAAACTCTGACGCAATATTAATAGATATATAACCTACATCTGAAGAAGATGGTATAGTATCAATAATACTTTAGAATTTTTTTGAGATTATTAGTAGAAATTAATGGATTTTTGCTAGAAATCCATTTTTTCATTACTCATTTAGCTATATCTAAATATAAGTTATGCATAGGATCTACAATAATATTCATTGAATATCAATATAAGAAAGTTGAATCAAAATTGTTTATTAAATTTTATTTTTAATTATGTATTGCAAAATCTGATTTTTTAAATTCATAAACAATATTTTGATGCTTTTTTTTTAAATTTTAAGGAAAATCAATATCAAAATTACTACAACCAGATTTTTAATGATCTGTATTAATATTCTAAATTATATAATCACATTGTTAATATTCTCTTTTAAAGAAATAACTAGCAAATTTCCTAATCTTATAATTTAACATTAAAATTTAATTTAATAAATAATACAAATAATAATTGATAAATAATATAAATTAAAGATAATTACCTTTCATGTTGTAGAAGTATCACTAAAAATTAAAATTAAAGCTACACAGTAAATTTGTTTAATTGGATAATTAAGTGATTGTATAACTTGACTAGTCCATAATTGAATAAGTTTATCAACTAAAGATTCGATATATTTGTATATTTCATTCACATTTAGTTTATAAGGATCAGGTATTATCCTTATAACAAATGTATTTTCTTCACGAAATCATATATAGTATTATCAATATTAGAAATAGACGTCATTACAAATACAGAAAATATCACGTAAAAACTATTAGATAATAATACGCAGTAATGATCTACAATTACTGCAACAGGCAAATTAAAAAAAATAATAAGGATCTACAAGATTTATCTGATTACCAAAATTTATCTGATTTTTCTAATACCACAATTTTAATTATACTTATAATAATAGCTAATTATTTATTCTAAAATGTCTTCATTATGTTTATTTATTTTCTTATTTCATATTATTTATCTTATATTTTATATCTTTATTTTATTATCTTTTAGCATTATTTTATAGTCAAAGTTTACTAAAATAGTTAATTTATAGCCTAGTAAGTAGTTAGCCATAACAAATTCATTTTTGTATAAATAGAATAGCTTTTTGCTTAAGTTGTAAATTAACTGTTCTATGAGTTTCAAGCTATTATAAAAGAATCAATTTAAATTCATACAAATTTACTTTTTCCTTTAATGTTATTCTTTATCTAGGATTTATTATAATACACTACACTAACTTGCTATTGAGTTTGTCATTATGAGTTTGACTAATATATCTTATATTTTAAGATATGATAAATTGTAGAGTTGATTCGAATATAGCGAATACTTGTAAAATTTAGAAAAAATCCTAAGGTCAGAAATTTTAACATTATGATGGGTAAAATTTTAGATAGATTTAATTGGTAAAATATGAAGTCAATTTTATTGCTATGTAGATCTTTTATAAGATCATTTTATCTATTTTATTGTCATCGATCAATTATACAAATCTTTAGATGTCAATTTTATTATCTTTAATAATCACATAGATCATAGATATCTATTTAGTTACCTGTAGATTTGGCAATTTTATTGACACAGCAACTTTATTGCCTAACGAAATGGTAACTTTATTTTCTTTGATATATTTTAGTTTATTTTATTATTTATTCAATATATATAAATATCTCTGTATTTTCTTTGAGTCTCAGCACTAATGAGATGTTAATCTTTTAGATACTGAACTTATATATTATATTAATAAAGAAGTATAATTAACCAAGTATAAAACTTATCCTTCGCAAACTCTTTGAACCTGTTATAAATTATCTGTGACCTTTGCATTCGTGCAATCCCTTTGATTATTTTAAGTAAACTTATCATATGATATTGTATTGATTCACTGTATTGACTTAGAGTCTCTGAAGCGTAATCTCTGAAATATCTTTGAGTTATCTTTGTATTTATTTTGTATTTACCTCACGTGATTTATATTGAGAATAATTCTTCGACGTTATTGTGAATCCTCACCCGTGATTCCTTGAGTAATTGTCTTAGTTTTATTTACCTTTTGAGATTTTATTTGAAGCCACGAAATTATCATGACAGCACTTATTACTAAGAAGATATTGATAATGATAAAAATAATGAATTTTTAGATCATCTTTTTGGTAAACAAAAAAAGAGTAAGAAAAATGAAGTAGAGTTATATTTTAAAACTCCTTGAGCAGAATGAAAGTAAGATATTCTTCTTTAGTAAAAGGTATATTTTCAATAATAAGTTGTATAATTTTTAAATTATCAGCTAACAAATATAATATTCTTAGATACACGAAATGGCATTTTCAAATTTAGCTAAAATGGCTAAAGATTATCTTATTATTACAGGTAAATATATTTATTGCATATAATTATTAATAATAATACTATTAAGTATTAATTAATAAACTGATTTTATTCAAGCTACAAATGTTTCAGTAAAATGAATATTTTTTAGTGAAGCTAATTTAGTAGTAATAAAAAGAAGCAACCTTAAAATACATATTATTTATGCTTGTATATATTTGAAATCTTGGTAGATATGAAAGTAATTTAGATTGATCAATTTTAATTAAATAAATAAAAAAATATTATTGAAGTATAATTAATTAATTTTACTATTGTTTTATTGAACATAATAAAATTCATATAAATTCAGTTTAACCTAAATTATTTGAGTTAAATTATAGGCAGATCAAGTCAAATTTGGGTTAAATAATTAATCAACCTGAAAATTTGAATAGAGTTATATAAATATTTGAGTTAAATTTGAATATCTCCTTAAACTTGATCTAATTCAACCTATATGAAGTACTAGTTTAAGCTGAAATTTAGATCTTAAGATATTTTCTAAAAAAAGAAAAAAGAAATATTAATAATATTTCAAAATAAAAAAGAAAATAATAAAATTTACTTTTTAATTTATCTTTATAATTCAAACTGAAATTCAAGTTCAGGAAGATGTCTCTAAAAAAATAAGCAAAGAAACATTTTATAACATTCTAAAGTTAAAGAAAAAACAATAAAAATTTATCTTCTAATTTACTTTACAACTTAAGCTGAAATCTAAGTTTAGAAAGATGTTTTTTAAAAAAATAAGCAAAGAAACATTAATAATATTTCAAAGTTAAAGAAAAAACAAAAATAATTCTCTACACTAACTTATTTTCATAGCTCAAGCTGATATTTAGGTTCAGAAAGGTATCTCTTAAAAAAAGAAGCAAAAGGAATGTTAATAATATTTTCAATAATAAAGAATAATATAAATCCTTCTTTTTAACTATATTTATAACCTAAGCTGAAATCATGATTCAGATTAGTATTCTTCTAAAGAAAAGAAAAAAAAGGAATATTAGTAAAATTTCAAATAAATTGAATTTACCTTTCATTTTAACTTATCTTTCATAAATTTAAAATCAGATCAGTAACTCTTAAAGAAAATGAAGAAAAAAAATATTAGTAATATTCTCAAAACAGTAATAAAGAAAATGATAACTTTTAAAATCCAAGCTATCCAAGTGAATTCTGAAGTTCAAATCCAAGTTTATGTTTGTTTTTAAATAAAAAAAGATAAGTTTTTTTTAAAAAGTAATATAATAAAAAAAAGTATAAAATAGATTATCTGATCAATCCAGTCATCTATATAATGTCTGATCAATCTAATATTATCTGATGGATCTATCTGGATTATTCATTCATAATTTGAATGATTTATTGTTGATCTGATCAGATGATGAATTGAACAGATTTTACTGAAGTATATCTCTACATCAATAAATGCATCATATTTTATATTTCCTAATATTTGTAATAAAGGATGTTTTTTTATTTTAAGTCAATCTGGTTAGCAAAAAATTTAATCACATAAACTTGTTACTAGATATGATAATGATGATCAGTTTAGTTTAATGTTACATTATTTATTTGTCTTAGATATGAAATTCCAGAGACATTTGATATATTAAAGTTTAAAATACCTTTAGAAGCAGATGAAGTTGTTAAATGGTTTGAAGAAAATTATGTATATGGAATGATATATCAATTTCTTAGAAATCTTTATTTTCATCACAATTTTAGTCAGTATATATGATTTAATTGAAACAGGAGTTCTAATAATACAAAATATTGTAGAGGCTTGGCATATACGTTGGGAAATTTTAGTTGGCCAAAGTCATGTAGGTGTTTATTCAATAATTAAAGAGCTACAGAAAGAACAACAGAATGTTGACTTTCAAGTTTAATGTATTGTTCATGGTAACTTCCATCAATGACAGAGAAAATCGTTCAGTAATGGACTTTCTCCATGGGATCGCGCATAACCTTTATTGTAGTTAATTTTTCTTGGTATTATTGCTGGTTATTTTATTTAGCTTTTATATTTTTACATTTTATTATTCTGAAACAAAATTAAATACAACTTTATTAATTTTCCAAAATTAAATAAAACTTTATTATTTCGTTAACTTTGTACAAATAAATAATAATATTTAATATTTCGTTAAATTGAATTGTATAATCATCACTTTCTAGGATATTAAGTTTCGGGATTTTGTACTGTACCTGTCGGAATTTTGGCATTCAGGATTTTGGTATTCGGGATTATGACCCTCGGGATTTCGTACCAGACCCGTTTCTCCAACATCAGTTCTGCCTTAAGCTCCCGTCTTCAACTTCATTTTCTCAGCCGTGATGCGCTGTTTCAATACTTTCAAGCTCAAATGGGTTAGCTTCATTATCTGACATGATTGGTAAATTTTTATATACGAAGGGAATTATTCAATGTTATGTGGCGAATGTAAAGACTCGCTTTATTAATACAGAATTAAAAATAAACACAATGATCGGGACTATGCTCGTGGTACATGCCGTAATTTCGTTTTACAAATTGAAATGTTTCTATAATAATGCCTAAGAGCTACACACCAGTTTTTCATTTGTCTTTACAACCTATATTAATAAATTATTCCAACATTAACTCCATGATCCGGTTTCATTTATCCTAAGACCGATATTTTGGATAGAATAAAACGGTCGTCAGTTGTACCATATGAGATATGCAATATCAGAAAATAAATCAACAGTTAATAATATTAACAAATTCCTACTAGTATTTTATGTTGTTTGTCTTAAATCCTGAACGAAAGTTGACTATTAGCTAATAAGCTCAATAGATATTTATATTTCATTGCAATGTATAGCCACAATCAAAAAAATGTTCATACCTCGTCCAGAACATTCGTTTCCAACAGCAATTCTTTATATTGCGATATGCGCTTTAGAAAATGTTAGTGCGAATAAGGTAGCTTATGTGTGAAATTTTGCAATGAAAAATCTGGATCGAAAAATATTAGTGGTACAAACACAAATCCTGACAAACATATCTCATTTATTTGTCTTTGCATCCAATGAACTGAATTTTTTTTTTTTTTATAAAGAAACTTACATTTATTAAATAGTGAAATTCTTATAATAATAATGAATTGAAATTTTTCTTAAAAAAAACCTATTTAACATTATCACACGAACTTTACTGCGTCACATGATTTTGAAACATATAGCGATCTAATAAATTAGATAATGCACATTCCTCTTTATAAAACAGCTCCTTATTATCAGTCACAATTGACATTCCAAAGTCAATTATATAAATTTCACCTTTTTCGTTAACTAAGATATTCTCTTTTCGAATATCATTGTGAAGAATTCCATGACTATTAATTATCCTTAATACTTCGAAAGCCCTATCCCTTTGATTACAATCTATCCTATGGTGATTCAAAGTATTACCAACAATAGTTACGCACATAAAATAGCCCATCCCATATCCGTAATAGCCATAACTTAATACACCTCCCTTGAATTTTAAAAAGAGTTTTGTAGAGTTCAATTTCTTTTCGAATTTTACGCAAAAGATCAGCTTCCTTATATAGATCAATAGCCTTCAAAGCAACTGGCTCTCCACGGAATACTGCTTTAAATGTCCTTCCAGTTTGTCCGCATCCTAAAATACCCTCAAGCTTAAAGTCTTTATAGCCATAAGTCTGTTCTTGCATTTCTGTTGTAGAATCTCGACCCTCAGAACTTTGATCCCTGGAATCTTGCTGATTGCGATAATTGGTACCTAAACCCGAACTTTGACTTTGATCATTGAAACTTTGATTATTGGAACCTGAGTTTTGATTACTGGAACCTTGTCTGGTTCGTCCTAAAATTAAATTAGGATGAGGGGATTCAGGATTAATATTTGCCAGGTGAACTAAGAATGCATAAGTTTTGAGCACTGGCGGATTTGTTGATTTAAACGGAAGAGATTCTGAAATTAATAGTACTGATGGATTATCGATTGGGCGGCGGAAAAAAAAGTGGTGGTCATAGCTTGCGAGTATACCATATTGCAATTCATCCGTAACCATATAGTTGTAAAGCTGACTAATTACGTTAATTAAATCGCCACTTGCATAACCAGTAAAATGGTTATCTTCATATCTGAATATATATCTAAATTAATCTCAAATAACTGTTTTATAACACAGTTTCTTTCGACTTCGATTTCAATGATCTTTTTTCCCGCATAATCATTAGGATCATTATATTTTCGACAAGTGAAATCTGGTTTTCCGAAGCCAATGTTTTGGATTATCGTTATTAAAAACAGAATCATTTTGTTTCGAAAACTCAAATTCTGGTAACAAGAACTGGTTCAATATACGAAAAATATTAACATCCATAGCTGTTTCAACGCTATTTTTGACACGAGCTCTTAAACCTTCAACGAATTGTGACCTCTCGAATTTTGGCGTTTGATTGAAGCTGAACCTAGTTACTTCTTCAAGGAATCCATTCCAACGAATTATTCTTGATGGCCAGATACCACCAGTATTTGTTGAATAACTCGAATTACTAGCATCCTGAGGATAACCGATGGCTGGCGGAATACACGATAAATATTTTTCTGAATTCAGAAGTCCTAAAATAAACAAGAAATGAGATGAGGTAAATGTATACTACGGAAAATAACTGACTAGAAAGGCATCTGTTGAATAACACGCGAGGGTACAAACGTTGAACTATTATATGATAAACCTACTTTGATTATTTAACTTAATGACAAACTTTGATATTATTTTTGCTGGTCCTAGTTTAAGTCCATATCGTTCCAAATCAACTTTTTTCAATTTTAGAAAATCATAACCGGAGACTTCATTTTCGCGGAGGACATCAATATGATCTTCTCTAAGATTTAAAATTCGTTGATTTTGTTGATTTTGTAAGTAAGTGATAAGAGTTTCCGTATCATATCCTTCAATATCTTCGACGCGAGGGGTAACAGGAGTACTTGTAGACATTTTAAGAAAATATATAGTGTGACGTGTACAATTCAGAAAAAAGAAAATATTTGCAAAAAAGGTGTGTGTGGATATGGAGGAACAGTATTATCGCACAAAACAGGATAATAGATCATCACATCCTTTCGTGACTACAACAACTTCTAACTTCTTTTTAATTTGATCGGTTACTATTTTAGTAAAAATTAAAACTCTATTTTAAAGCTTAAATGACACGTGATCTGCATAGTTAAATAACTATATATATGAAGCAAGCAGCAGATCATCTTTGTTAAATCATGACAGATACAGTCTCTACAAAATTTGAACCAAAATATTATTTTGCTAATGAAGAGGAAAATCGATCAAGGTTATGGAACAATAAATCATGGTGTACCATAGCAGAAGCAAATGTTTCTTTTAATTTAGAAGCATTTTGGAAAGTTGTGGTTAGTAAAATTGAAATGTAATTTTTTTTTTTTTTAAATTAAAAATAAGAAATTAAAAAATTTTTTTATTGTAGGAACGTTGGACAAATGAAGTGCATTTAGTAATTCCGCCTATTGAACGCGTTGAAATTATAAATGATATTGAAAATAAAACATATGATTCAACACATGACGAATGTCTTGCAAGGATAGATCCAATACGAAGTATTAACAGAAAATTAATTCCTAAAAGAAAGAATAAGGATGATGAATTAGAAGAATTGGTTGAATATTATATAGATGAAAATTTAAATGGTATCTATAAATTATATTATATTTGAAGAGGGTTAGATACATATATGTTAACAAAAATTCTTAATATTTTAATTTAGAAAGTCGAGTTGTATATACACCGATATTAGCAAATTCTAAGGAACTTTTACATGAGAATATTCCTTTTTATTATCCAAAGGTACGAAGCGTTGTAATATCTCCTAGTTTATATAATTAATTACTTATAATTACCGATTTTAGGTAACCAGCTTCAGCTACGTTTATAAGGAATGCGGCCAAAGAACTTCTTCAAATGATGATTCGGAAATTGATTATCAATCACAAATATTTATTGAAATTATTCCCTTACTACAATCCTTTGAAATAACTGATAAAATGGTAAGTAGTTTAAAGATTTATTTATTTAATTGCATAATAATTAAAATTATTATTTTTAAATTTTTTTAATTTAAATTTAAGAAATATGCATACAAGCAATTATTTAAAAAATTATACAAATGGTGTCAAAATACATCAATGGGTTATGAAAAACGTATTCATCATGATTTATTAGTACCAAAAGAATTATATAAAAATACTTATCAAAGATTAAAAAATAAATATGCAACTGATTTAGTCAGGTAATTCCGTTTTTTAAAGTTTTTCCTTCTTTGATATACTTTCCTTTATTGACTACCATAATTGTTTTTTAAAAGAAACTGGACTGAAAAGACAGATCCTATTAAATTCGTATTCGAAGACATTGCTATAGCAAGTTGGCTAATTTCTATATGGGAATTAGAAAGAGTTGAACAAAAATCATCAATATTACAATCTTTTATTGATTTGGGTTGTGGTAATGGATTGTTAACCTTTATTTTATCATCTGAAGGATATATTGGATTTGGAATTGATTCAAGAAAAAGAAAGATATGGGATGTATTCATTGAGAAAGGTGCTAAATTAATAGGTAACGTTTGCAATAAAAATATATACAAATATATATATATCATATGATATCTTGAGACTTTTTTTTTAATTTTAGAAGGAACGATTCAGCCAAATTTAATAACTTATCCAAGTATAGATTGGATAATAGGGAATCACGCAGATGAACTTGTTCCATGGTAATAAATCATCCAAATGATGATGATTATTAATTACGCGATTTACTTTAGCTAACAATTTCAATTTTTTATTATTAATGACTATAGGATACCTATAATATCATCAAAATCATCATCATCTACAAAGTAAATTAATTTTAAAAAATTTTCTTAATTAGTATAATTGAATATTAAATATCGGTTTTATTTAGATTCATGGTAATTCCGTGTTGTTTTTATTCATTATCTGGCTCGAAATATACATTTCCAAACAAAACAATAACTTCAGGAAGATATAAAGCATATCAAGAATATATTGAAGATATAATAAAGAAATGCGGATTTATTACAGAAATTGATTGGTTAAGGATCCCTAGTACAAAAAACGTTGTATTGGTTGGAAGGAAAAGAGTTGATAATTCTAAAAGTAAGTTGAAATTTTTAAGGTAAAATATTTCTTTGAAAATATGAAAATCATATTAATTAATTTATTTATAATGATTGCTTATTAGATAATGTAATAAAAGATCAAATCGATCAATTAATATTAAATGCTATTACCATCAGAAGTTCTTAGATACTTGTTTTATGTTAGTTATCCAAACGATTAATAACATTAAAAATATCGATAATTGTCGAAGGGACGCATAATTACACAATCATATAATATACAGCAAAAAAAAAAAAATAACATATAAACGTAATTCTTTCAATCTTCAGAAAATCACAAATGAAATTTTTTTGCAAAAAGGTTAACTTTGATGTAGAGAATCTTTGATCGCATCACGATGAATGACATCTAACTCTACTACAAGCTAAATGAGCATAATGCAATGAACAACAATAGAAATTGTGCTTGTATTTCGCATACAAATAACACAAGTTGTATGATAAGGTTTGAAGTGGAGCGGGTGTTATGACGATGTTGATACGGGACCTTTACAATAGAAAGGGGGAAAAAAGCGATTTACTTTTTTATGCCAAATATGATTTTTAGGTCAGAATTAGCATTAACTCATTTTTTTATATTTTTCCAGTCTTTTCTATTGCAAAGGTACATATAGTTGGTTAAATTTAAGTGGATTGCGAATTTTAAAAGCTGAGAAAACTATTGAGAAACTGCACAAAGCAAATATTGTCTTTGCTGACCTTTGTGATTACAATAACTTGGCTTGGTTGGCCAATGTCATGGAACGTTAGTAGATTTTGACTGGGCCGGCCAGGAGCTGTCCATCTTTCATGAATCGACAAATTTGGGGTTGATAAGCAGAAATTGAGTTGGAAACACGATGAGTACTGGTTTGAGTCATTGATATTTGAGCGATTAATATAGTATATTATACAATTTGATATCACAAATCATTGAAAGAATAGCAAACACAAATTTCTCATGTATTTCAAAGCTACTCATGTGTCAAATGTAATTTGTTAATAAATAGGTCATTTGTGTGAATTATTGATAATTGTGTTATCTGCAGAAATTGAATATAAAAGATTTTTATAGAAATGAAACGATTTCAATAGGCACGGATGTTGATCAATCATAAAAAATTATTTCAAAAGAAACAGATTTTGTTAAGAAATTAAAAACTATAACTGCCTCAGCCGACGTTCTGTAATAGGCCTGAGAGAAAATTCCAAATTCTCTAAAATTATCCTGATTACTTCCTATCAAAAAAAAATAGCAAAAACGAAGTTATTTATACAAAATTTTATCTAGGAGTTACGATCAATTGACCTATTCGCAAGATCTGATATTTCGATCAGTAAGCAGAAATTAACAGAATACGACGCCGCCGCAACTCTTAAATTTGGTGCAGTTAGTAACAGATCGGTATGGAGTGCTAATCAAAATGAAATTTCTAGCCTTTTCTTTACGGGTCCGTAATTCGAAATAATTATGCCGGAATCAATTTTAAATGATCGCAAAATATTTGTAGCAACTTAAAAAATAAGTTGGATTAAATTATTAATTTTTTTTTATCAAGTAAATGAAAAAAAAATTCAAACGAAACCAACTAATCAAAATTATCGTTAAATCAGTATGTGCATTTAGAGCGATTTAACTTGATAAAATATTTACTTCATTAAAAGCAAAGTCCAGCACTGGTCATTAATAAATGTGATAATAAGGATGCAAATAATTGATGAAATTATTACGGTTGCATTTATTAACAGAAAAAAATTTTCATCACAAAAGATGAAGAACGAGTTTCATTTAAAATGTAAAACTTTATTAAGCATGGTCATAACTTTTAATCTTTGTTGTCGTGATAATAACAAAGATATTTTTATTACCATTTTTATATAAACAGAATGGACTCAAGGATCGGACTTATTAATTAGAATAAATTTTAAACAGAACGATTTAAAAGACCGGTCCCAGTGGATTAAGTGCTGACTTAATATCAGAGAGTCCGGAATTTTTAGAATGATTCGTTCAATAGTTTAACGATTATATTTGCGCAATAGTATTTGCAATGGATCGTTCCACAAAGTAAGTAAATGAATGTTATTTTATTTTTTACTAATGAATTATTAATCTCAAGATAAGGTACAAAGGTAAGTTTCTTTTTTTAAAAAATTAAAAAAAAAAGTTATTCATTTATAATTGGTTTGATTCAAAAAAAAAAAAAAATAAATCTTTCTTTCTTTAGAATGTCCACCTGATATATTATTTGTAATCTTTGATATTCAGCAAAAGCTTCAGTAATTCACCTTATCAAAATAATATCTCTTTATATAATTCTTCAAATTTTAAATGATTGAATCGTTCATTTAATATTATATTATTCCAAAGATTTGCATAAGGATGTATTTGTGATTTAACTAATAGAATTAGCATTTCACACATCCTTTCCATTGGAAATTGCCAATATTTTCTCTCATCTGTCATGTTTATTAAGATATACTTGCAGATGCTTTCGAAGTTGATATTGATAAGAACAATTCTATTATGCTACTCATTTAGCAGAGATAATGCATTGATAGTTTACACTATAGTCAAAGTTAATGCGACAAGATTTTCTGAATAATATTTTGGCAAGCTTAAGGACATTATCAGGGAGCAGATTACATCAACTTCGCTTAAGTTAATGCTAAAGACATTAAGCTATAGAAGGTACTGATTTCCAGATCTTTAATGGCTAATCACTATTATACTAACATATTCTTTTCCAACAGAAATGTAAGTATATTTTTAATTTCTCTGAATATTATATTACCTTTTTTTGCATAAATAGTTTGATTATAACATTAATTTTCATGGAAATTGCTATGCATAGGTAAATTGGTATAGTTGTGAACAGTGATTTAAGGAGTTGGAGAAGAAATAGAATGTATTAGTATCCTTACTCATAAATGTAAGATTTTAGTGCATATAATTGCCTAAGGAAATGAAAAATTATTAAAAATTGTTACATGATGAGAATATCTTTTTAGAAATTTACTAATTGGATGTGAATTTAATTATTACTTTGTCATAGGGAAGATGAAACTATTATGTGAATATGAATCAAACAATAGACTTATTAGATAACATCTGTCTTAGTTGCACTATATATTTATTATTTACTATCACTGGTCGAAATCAAAAAAATCAGACATGCAAAAATCGGCCTAAAATCAGCTTAAATTTGGCCTAAATTCGGCAAATTATCAAAATCAGCCTAGCCGATTGGCATAAGGTCAATTTTAGGCTGATTTATGGTTGAATTTAATCTGAATGGCTGTGTTCGATTGGAGTCGATCGGTGTCTATCGACGTCTGAATTATTGACAAATTAAGGCCAGTTTTGGGCTGATTTATGGTTGAATTTAAGTTCTGAATGGCCATGTTCGATTGGGGTCGATCGGCGTTTATCGGCACCTGTTTGTGCTGATCGGAAAACATGGCAAATCAGCCATAAATAGTATTAAAATCGGCCTAAAATCAGCCATCCGATTTTTAGCCGATTTGGACTATTTCGACTAGTGTATAACAATAATCATTAAATAATAGTATAGAATATTACATCAGAAAATAAAAAATGGAAAAAATGTTCAAGAAATATAATGTCTTATTTATTTTAAATTATACGATGATTATAAATCAAGATTGGCATTGACAGAAAAATAGTAGAGCGATAATCTAAGAAAAATTTTGAAGACGTAATCAATAATATAATTGAATACTATTCTTATTTTTCTCACTAACATATAACTGGCAAGCCACTGATAATTTATTAATTACTATAGTTATATTCAAGTATATTTGTGTGTATATTTTTTTATATATAGATGTCAAGTTCAATAAGTTTGATTATATATTATTTTGTAATTTAGATTGATGCTAATAACCCCTTCTTTAATTGTGTTAAAAGACAAATAGGTGATATATATTTAAGCAAACAAAAAATGTTTTGCTTTCATGATACAAATTTAAGGATTTTGAATATTTTATGAATTCAGATAAATTAATCTAGACTGCTTTTAGTCAATTTTTTTATTTGTTTTTTTTTCACTTAGATTACTTACTTTTTGTAATATATTTTTATTTTTATTCTTTTCAGAGGATTAGTTTGAACTGTAGGATTTTTTTAAGCAATTATTTCTAGGTTGAAATAGATCTGTAAGGCAAATTAAGACACAAATCTTATGACAAATAATGCAACAAACTACAATAATGTCATATTTACATTTTCAAATATAAATATTATTAGAGCATAGAAGAGTCATGATATGAATGAAGATGGATTCTTTATTCCTTTATTTGTCAAAAGACATAAAACAGTTAGATTTCAAATATGATCATTTTAATCACAAAAATTAACTAAATTACCAGACATGACTATATTTTACTTTGAGGATTTTTCAAATGTTTTAATTAATCTTAATGGTTGATACTAATCTTTTTTTTTTACTTTGCTTACTTCAGACTTCAATATTAAGTTTAAAAAAAAATATTGTGAAAATAATTTGAACAGTAATAATAATTGGTAATGACCAAATTTTTTTATATAGAATAATAAAATTTGCTTTGCGTAATAATAATTTTCATATAGTCTATGATAAAGAAAATATACTGATATATTTTTTCATTTTTTCTTTGTACAATTTTTTTTTTTAAAAATAGAGGATCAAGAAAGTTTAACAAATTTTACGTTTGCATTATAAGATAATCTTGGAAAATATTTATTTAGACAATATTTCTTCGTTTCTTTCAATAATTGATCAACTTAAGTCATAACCTCCTAAAATAGCTTGCCTAATATCTCCTTCATTAAATATAAATATTACTATTATTAATAATATTAATAATATAAATAATAATATAGTAGTGATGATTGTTATAATAATAATAATTTTGAGTTAATAGCCCTGATGAGACATTAGATTATTGAATAATTTCATACATCATCTATGATAATTTCTGCTAATAAGAAGTATGTTAGTCTTAGTATTTATATAGAATTTAAAAAAATATTATAATATTGCTATTAGCTTAATTTCAAAGTAGAAAAACTTATATAAGTTAATCATAATATCATACATTTTCATTCTTTATAAATAAATTATACAATGAAAACAGGATCATTTTATTAAATACATAGTTATAACACAATAATTCTTATAAATATTATTTGAATATTATAGAAATTTTATTTATATTATATTTTGTAAATATCACAGTATTTTTATTTAATATATTTTTTATTTAATATGTGAATAATAATAATAATCGTAATTTATTTATAAAAGGACAACCATATAATTTACCAAAAATATATTGCAATATGAAATCTTTAATGGTAGGAAATTCTAAGAAATACTTAGAAGTAAGGATCATAAATATTTTTTGATTGATTTGTAAGGAAAGGTACAGTATATAACAGTTTTTACTGTTAACGTGCAATCCTGTTGAATTGTGACTATTAGATAGGATGTTTAAGTGGTAATTCTTTTTAAGTTTATGTAGTAATTTAATACAGTTTTAACTTAAGCTTTTTAATTTACATAACAGTGTACTTTCAATAATATTAAAAGCAAGATAACTCGATTGATTCAAGGTTATAATAATATATTTATTAACAATAAGAAATAAGAATAAAAAAAGAAATAGGAAAATAAGAGAAACTAAAGAACTAAAAATATTAAACATAAGTATTAGATCAGGCAGCTTTAAAGGTATTACTAAAAGTATCTCTAAAGGTAAAACTAAAAGGAAACCAAAAGTGAACTAAAAGTGAACTAAAGTTTACATAATTTATCATTCTCTATTTATATAAAATTTAATATATAAATAGATATAACAAATACAACAAATATATCTAATATGTCTTATGTATCTAATATATCAGTTATATCAGATTTATCAAATATATCTTATATATCAAATATATCTGACATGTTTAACATTTAGATCTGCAATCTTCTGCATCATGTTTGTCAATCTAATCCATTTACATTACTCTCTGCTTAAGATTTTTGCTCTAGCAGAAAGATTTAAAGCTTCAATTACCAAGGCCTGATATTCAGTAGTTTTTAAACGCCTAATCATCATCAAAAGTAAATAACTGAATATCAAAGATTTACTAAACTCTAAGATTTTCAAACAAATAAAAGATTCACATAGCAGTTCGATAATAATGCGTAGTAATAGTAGAGGCCTGTAAAGTACATTAAGCAGAAGTAAAAGTTTTATCATTAAGAAGTTATCCTAAATAAAAGGAATTGATAAATGATAAAAGTCAATTGTTTATGCGTATTGATTGTAAAAGTGTTTAATATATTAATTGCATTTTTTGTGATAAAGTCATATTAGTTTTATAAGATTCTAATGTCTAAATATTTGTAGTTGTAAAATCTATTGTATTCTTCAGTTATTTCAATATAGTTTTAAAATTGTCTAATATTACCATTCCAAAATTTACCAAATAGTTTATCAAAATCTTCAAATAGGTCTGTATTTATAAGAAATATGATTAACTGATAATGATCTGTGGTGTCTATTCAAATCTTTTCAAATATAGTTTCAAGAGATCAGCATGTACTAGATTCTTTTTAACTCGTCTATCTAAAGCATGCAATTTATATGTATCAGGTCATACAATATCATATATATAAAATGGTTCATTAAATTTATCTTTAAATTTGTCACTATGTACGTGTGAAAGATTACTTTTAGGAAAAGGATGTCATAACTGTAAATCTATAGGTAATGTTACTTTTCTACTATATAATAATTTAAAGGGCTTTAAAAGAGTTCAGTTAAATCATTCAGTTAACCCATTGGTCTGAGGGTGATAGAAAGATAATAATCTATATTTTGTTCTAATAATATGCATCAGAGTGGTAATTAATTCATTCTGGAAGGATATAGCTCTATCTGTTAAGATCTCCTTTGGTATATCATAATAACAAATTATTTTATTGTAGATGAATTGTGCAGTTATTTGAGAAGTACAATCAGAGGTTACAGTGGCTTTTACCTATTTAGTAAGATATTCAGTAGCAACTATAATATATTTATTTTCTTTAGTGATTTGAGGGAAGGTCAAACGTAGTCTATTCTAATACAGTCAAAAGGTTGTTCAACAGGTATTAGATATAAGGATTCAATTTGTTTAGATTTTCCTGCTATTGATATGTATTATAAGTTTTTATCTAATCATCAATAATGTGATACATGTTTGGCCAGTAATATTTAAAGGCTATTTCATTATGTAATGTTATGACCTAGATGTCCACCTAGGGATTCATTATATATGTTATAAATCAAAGTTTTAACTTTAGTAGTTTTTATGACTAGTAAGGATTGTGAAGGTTATTTTTGATTTTGGCAGTATAGTTATTGGTTTTTAATGAAGTATTTAAAAGATTATTTTGAATTTTGAGTTATTATGCAGGAGTAGTATTTGGTAGGTAAGTTAAAGTATTGAGAAAATTATAAAGTTAGTTATAAATTTCTAAATTCATTTTAGTTATTAGAACTATTAGTCACACTGCTGACATTTAAGCTTTCATTCTATGTTATTATCTCTAAGTTGTAATTAAATTGTAAGAGAAAGAAATTGAAATAAAGCATTTGTGTTTGAGTGTATTTTTTCTTTTCTATATCTAATTTTATAAGAGAACTCCATAATTTTAATGATCTATCTCATAAATTTTCAAGATAGGTTTGGTTTATTAAATAATCACTATAATGCCACATGATCAGTGACTAACTTGAATAGTTGATAAAGTAAATATGATCTAAAATTTTCTATTCCTCAAATTGCAGCGAGACATTTCAATTCAGTAGGAGCATAATTTTATTCAGCATTGTTTAGACTTTGACTGGCATATGTAACTATGTACTCTCTATTTTAGTCATTAAGTTATACTAGTACTACTTCAAGTCCTACATAAGATCTATCAGTAAACAATAAGAACTTCCGCTTAAAGTCTAAGTAAATTAAAATTGGTGCTGTAATTAAGCAATTTTTCAAATATTTAAATGCTTCCTGTTTAGTCGAAGTCTATACAAAAGGGCTTTCTTTCTGTAATAATAAATGTAATGAAACAACTTTAATAGAAAATTCTTGAATAAATTTTTAGTAGTAGAAAGCTAACCCAAGGAATTCTCTAAGGTCTGTGATGTTTTTAGAAATTGAAACTTGTCAACTTTGAAAGAGTCTGGTAAAATTCCATTTCTGCTAATAATATGTTCTAAAAATATAAGATCTAATTTACAAAACTCATATTTATCTTTACTAAGCTTTAATCCTTAGTTTTTCAAAGATATGCTTTAGGTGTTATATGTGATTTTCAAAGATGGTGGAAAAGATAATAATACTGTTAAGGTAGACTGTTACAAACTGCCCAATTTCTTCTTTGAAAATTTTATTCATTAACTGCTGAAAGGTAGTAGATGTATTTGTTAGTTCAAATAGTATAACTTTAAATTCATATAACCCTTGACTTGTAATGAAAGCTATTTTTGCTTAATCTTCAGCTTCCATTACCATTTGCCAGTATCTATTAGCTAAATTTAAGGTAAAAAAATATTTAGAATGTCCAAATATATCTAATAGTTTGTTAATTCATAGCAGTAAATATTCATCTTTTCTGGTAATACTGTTTAGTTTCTAGTAGTTAACACAAAATCGTAAACTTTTATTTTTCTTTTGTATTAATACAATAGGTGATGTTTAAGAACTTTCAGGTGGTTAAATAAGGTTGTATTTTAACATCCAGTTAATTTTCTTCCTTAATGAATTCTTGTTCTAAAGGTGTAACTCAATAAGCTCATTGTCATATTAGAAGAGGATTTTCTATTAGAATATTATATTTTTTAATAGTGGTATATTTTAATTGTAATAAATCATCTGTGAATACACTAGTATTAACCTATAAAAACTGTTATAAATCCTTCTATTATTTTTGGTCTAGATATGCATATGAATTAATTTTTGCTGGTATTTCTTCAGAAATATTTTGTAATAATTGCCAATGTTTCTATTTCTTTTGATATAATAAATAAATGTCATTTACTTGATCAAGCTATTTATAATACCAGCATCTATTTTCAAGATCTTGCCAGTAATAATTACACTTTGAATTTTCAGGCAGTTGACATTGAAATTTTTGCTTAAGACTTTCAAAATATTGTAGAGAATAAATTTGCTTTTGGATTATTAATTGTTTAGAATTACTTATAGTTAAAATTAGTTCTTCTTTGCTATTACCTAAAATCATATAATGTTACTACATCATCAATTTTTCATCTTTATATTCATTACACTAGTCAAAATAGTCCAAATCAGCTAAAAATCAGATGGCCAATTTTAGGCTGATTTTGATACTATTTACGGTCGATTTGCCATATTTTCTGATCAGCTGATAGATGCTGATTGACTCCAATCAGATATGGCTATACAGAACTTAAATTCAACCATAAATCAGCTTAAAACTGGCAATAATTCAGACGCCAATAGACGTTGATCGATTCCAATTGAATATAGCTATTCAGCATCAATTCAGAACTTAAATAACCATAAATCAGCCTAAAATTGGTCTCAATTCGGCAACAATTCAGATGCTGATCGATGCTGATCAACTCTAATCGGATAAGCAATTCAATCATAAATCAGCCTAAAATTTGCCTCAATTCAGTATCAATTTGGTAACAATTCAGACGTCGATCAATGCTAATCAACTCCAATTGGACAAGTAATTCAGCATCAATATTCAGTACATTTTATTTATTAAATTTATTAAATATTAAAATTTTATTAATAATAAAAACCTAATATAAATTTGCAAAAAGATAACAAAATATCACTAAAATCTACTGATTAATTTCCTATTAAAAATAGAATATTAAAATAATAAAATATGATCTATTTCCTCCCAAAATCCTCTTAAATCATCCTAAATATAGATAAATAATAATATATAATAAAAATATGATCAATTCCTTCTAAAATCGTCCAAAAAACATAAAAATAATAAATATAAAATGTAAAAAATAAAAAAATCAACCCAAAATCATCTGAATTAAGATAATTAATAAAATCAACCTATTTTCACCCCAAATCTCCAAAAAAAAACGTAAAAAATAATTATTAAAATCGACCTGTTCCCACCCCAAATCATTTGAAAAACGTAAAGATAATTATTAAAATTGATCCAAATCGCCTGAAAAAAAATGTAAGATAATTATTAAAATTGACCTGTTTTCACCCTAAATCATCTGAAAAAAAGTAAAGATAATAATAAAAAATCGACCTAAATCACCCAAATCGCCTGAAAAAAAATGTAAAGATAATTATTAAAATCGACTTAAATCACCCAAATCACCTGAAAAAAACGTAAAGATAATAATAAAAAATTAACCTATTTCCACCCCAAATCACCTGAAAAAAATGTAAAGAAAATAATAAAATAATAATAAAATCGACCTATTATCACCCCAAATTTCCCAAAAATTCATCATTCGCTATTGTTTATTATGTGATTGTCTTCACTTTCTTTAGCAGCAGATGAAACTCCCCTTCTGATTTTGGTATATTCATCAGTTTTAGTTGCATATTCTTTTGCAGTTGTAACTTCTACTTTGACTTCAATATCATAGACCACACTAGGTTGTGCTTTATATGGCCACTTTGGAGCATTATAGAGATGTGGCCGGTCATAATGCTGCATATCATCATTGTATTTTCTCTTTCATTGAATTTGAGATGATAATGTTGCAGCAGCACAAGGATCAAGTACTTTTCTCAGTAAATTTTTCAGCTAAAAGAAGAAAATAATTAGTGGAATATATTAAATAAATTCAAAATATGCTAAATTAGATAAAAAAATAATAAATCTCAGCCGATCGCTAAGAATAGTCATATACAGCGATAACAGATCTTTAATGATTTTCTTTATCTGTTTTACTGATTTTTTAGTGAATTATATAGGCAATTTCTGAAAATTTGGAGTAAAGGTTGCCTTTCGTATTTCACAATTCATTGGTCATTTTCTTTAAACAAATACTTTACTGCCTTTACTCATTGAGCTGTTTTCTAATAAATAATAAATGATATTAAATTATTGATTCAAATAGACCTAAATTCAGAATATATTCTATTTGCTTACTTCATGTATTCAATTATTACGAATTCATCGCATCTCTAAAGGGCTTTTTTTACTTTTCTTAATTCTTTGAGCTGTCTGACATGATTTATAAAGGATTTTTAGTCAGTTCATAAGTTGATCAACAGAAGGCTGAAAATTCAGAGCCAAGGACTTTCATAATTCCAGAATCAGACTACAATATAATGCAGTATTTTTCTCACTATTGAAAGGTTCATCATAGTCTAAATCATCCTTTGAGCTGATGGTTTTCAAAACTGTCTTCATTTCGGTCTAAATATGAAAAGCAGAAAAAAAATCAGCTAAAAATTTAAATTATTTAGACATAAATTCAAATATACCTTGACTCTTTTTACTTTAGCCTTATCTGTTATCAAATTATCATTGTTCTCAGAATTATTTTATGTTGATTCTAATTCATCATCGGTACAATGCACTAGTTTTTTCCTTTGATTTTGACGATAATTTTCTAATTTTTCTTCATTTTATAGAAGGACTGGCATCAGACTACCTTAATGATCTAGGCAGTCATAATCTCTCAAATCAGTCAAGTCTTAAATATTAAAAAAGAAAAATTAGTTATTGTAAATATAGGATATTAATATACAAATTTTTACCTCTCCATTAAATCGTCATTTTCCTTATCAAATTCATTATTTATTTTGGCAAGAAATCAGTTTTCTCTTAAGAGATCGGAATTTTGTCGCTCCAATTTCTCGATTCTTTTGGTAAATTTAGCAAGTTTTTCTTTTAACATTCGATTCTCTATGTAGGAATAAGGAAAATATATTGTTAATTATAAAATAATGAATGGAAATAAATCAAAAATAATATACCTGATTCTAAATTGTTCGAATCATCGAGAATCTCAAATTCAGCTGCAGCTGAAGTACTTGCCATTAGTTATCGTCAAAATTTTGATGAGAGCTGAATTTCCCCATATCGTCTTTGCATTTTTCCTAAATCTACATTTATAATTTGAAAAGTTATTTAGTATTAATATAAAAAGGGATTGGTGTCCCTAGTTCAGTTGGCAACAACTGAGCTTCTATTGTGGGTTACACTGCAATAGCCACAGGTTCAAGTCTCAGCCG
>CAJVPQ010000876.1:0-22409 GCA_910591825.1 Funneliformis caledonium
TTTTAGTTTTTAATGTTATTAGATTAAAATGTATTAAGCTCTTAATTTTAGTCAAAAATTTCTCAGAATCTGATTTTCCTAGAAATACTTCTATATAATTTAATTTTTTGTCAATTTTATTTTATTAATTAATAGACTTACCTATAAAATTTATTATAAATATTATAAATAAATTGAAAAATTTTTAAATAATATAATTTAAATTAATATTAATAAATAAATAAATTAAAAATTAGAGGTTAGAACTGGATTTATATTTTAAATCTGGATTAGATACAATAAATCCAGATTCCTTCATTTCATCTGAATATAATAAATCTGATTCTTTCATTTCATCTGAATATAATAAATCCAGTTCCTTCGTTTCATCTGGATATAATAAATCCAGTTCCTTCAATCAATCCGGTTAATTTAAATAAATGATTTTAACTAAATGCTGTTCCAATCATAAAATTTCATGAAATTTGTATGTAAATCTTAATAAATTAATTTTTTCAAAAAAAGCTGTCGACCTTTTTCATAATAAATTTAAATTCAAATAAAATAAGAAAAGTTTTCATGACTTTTATTCATATAAACCTTAAATTTAAATATAGACTTTTGAAAAATAGTTGTTCTTTTGACTTTTTTCTCAAGTTACAATGTTTGATACTGAATCTACACTTATGCGTTTATCTATAAGCACTATTAATGAACGTAAAAAATGTAAAAATAATTTGAGTGTTATACCTTCGGATAATAATAGACTATTAGAAAGAAGTAACTGAAGTCATATTTCCTATTTTTTTCACAAAGACCCAAATAATAATGATATAGCTTATTATATAATTTGTGAACGTACTAGTAAAAAACCTTATCACTATAGTCGAAAAGGTGGATCAACTTCAAATCTATCCTGTCATTTACAAGATAAGCATCAAATAATGAAATTTAATTTTTTAGAATATTTAGATGCAAATGATAAGGTAAGATTCGCATATATTGTATAATTATATTTATAAATATTCATAATCTAAAAATATTTAAATTTTGTATTAGCCAAAACAAGATCAAAGGCAAATAATGAATTATCAATGTTATGAAGCTTGAAAGCAAGAGCTTGCACATCTTTAAATAGTTCTTATCATTAAATTTATACAACCTTTATATATTCTTAAAAATGATGCTTTTCATAAATTTATTCATGCTTGTGAACCTGGATTTGTAATTCCCTATAAAAAAAGCAAAGAATTTAATTTATGAAGCATAAATTTGAAGCAAAGATCAGCTTATCAATTTGCTTAGAAATATAGCTACATCAATTCATTTTACTACGGATCTTTGGACAGCAAAGAGCAATCATAGATATATCAGAATAATAGCAACTTGACTTATTTCTGATTTTAACTTTTATAAGGTCTTACTTACTTGTAATTATTTAGAATATTCACATACTGGAGAGGTTATTTGTGATGAATTATTAAACAATAGCATTTAACAAAAACAATTTTTACAATTACTACTAATAATGGATCAAATATGATTAAAGGTATACGACTTCTCAACTAGACTTTATCTTCTATAAAAAGACAACTTTGCGTAGCACATATATTACAATTATCTGTAAAAGAAGGTTTAAAGCATTATAAAAATGTTCATTAGTGAATCAAAAAATTTGCAAAATTTTTTTCAATTACCAAAATAGGCACAAAGACTACGACATGCATAACTTAAAATTAATGGATTGAAATACCTTTAACTGAAGATTCTGAAGTACCAACAAGCCCTTTAGATGTTTTAACTAATACTAAAACATAATGAAATTCAACATTTATCGCATAAAAATGAATTTTTAAATTACATAATGCTATGCGTTATATTTCAACTACATTATTATCAAAAAATGATCATATATTAAATAAAGAAGGAGAAAAATTAGAAAAATTATGCTTAACACATGAAGAAAAAATGTAAGCTATTAATAAAATTTTAAAAATAATTTTTATTATTTATTTTAAAAATAAAGTATTTGTCATTTATAAATAGATTCGTTTAAGAAATGGTAAAATTATTAAAACTATTTGAAACTATAACTCATCAATTATCAGATGCTACATATCTGACACTTAATATGATACACACATATATGTATATGCTTAAATAAATATTTGCTTCAAAAATTCAAGAAAATGTAACTTTAGAAAGTTATTTTAATCTTATTTATAAATCTTTTACACCTGAAAATACTAATGAAAAAGAATTAAATTTGAATGATGAATTTAGTTTTATTAGTGATGATGATGATAATATTCTAATTGTTAGAATTGATAACATTGGCAATATACTTATCAACAATTTAGAGAATGTATGAAAAATCGAGGATAAGGATGAAGATATAATCATAGTTTTTATCGTATATATAGTCGCATTCATGTTTGTGTTCGTATTTTACAAAATTCATATAAAATAAACAATAAAATTAAAAATACATATCAAATTGAATATCTTTTTTCAGTAGATACTAGAGATCTTCTTAAAAAAGTTCATGTTATTATTTATCTTTCTTTGGATGATTTGTAAAAAATACTAAATAAATTATCTTTAATTGTAATAATATTAGATTCTAAAATAAAAAATTTTTCATTTTGTAGAAAATTCTGATTGAAAAGAACAAAAAAAGTTAGCTGAAAATCTTTTAAATGATTTATATATTCAACTTAAATAAGATTTAACATTTCCTGAAGATATTTAAGAAATATTGAATGAAGAAGACAATAATATATTTGCAAAAATATAGAATAGCGATCAATGATCAACACTGGTAAAAAATAATGAGATTTTGTGTTACTTGAATTGTCTTAATGAACTAAAAATTACAGATCCTTTAGTATAGTGATAAGATAATACAGCAAGTTATTATATTTTATCCAAATTAGCTTAAAAGTATCTTTCAATTTCTGCTATATCTGTACCTAGTAAACGTCTATTTTCTGATGTAGGTAATTATATTTCTTTAAAAAGAACATAATTATTTCCAGAATTAGTAAATCATATGTTATTTTTAAAATGTAATAGTGCTTATTTTAATATATTTCTTCCTTTAAAATCTAATTAGTTTAATATAATAATGGAATTTCTTAGCATTTATATATACAGTCAACTCTTGTTATAACGAACTCTATGTCCTAGACCTCAACTTCGCTATAAGGCTATAGTGAAGATTTTAAGAGATTTTATTGGTCAATTCGCTATAACAAGAGTATTTTTATTATATTTGTTCAAAAAATTTGTTATATCAAGAGTTCGTTATATCAAGAGTTGACTGTATAAATAATTTATATAGTTTAATAAAATGGTTTAAATATAAATTCTCTTAATAATTATATATTTTAAAATACTTAAATATAGGACTTCGTTAATCTTGCAAAAAAGTTTTATAATCCTTAATGATAAATTATTTTCCAAAATTGAATTTCTTATAGATTCCTATAATTACGAATTTAATTTTTTAGTACTTTATTAAAATGTATATATATAATGCAGTATATTAAAAATATTATCGGTTAATTATAAAAAAAATAAATAAATTAAATTTATATTTGAACAAAACAAAGAAACTGGATTTATTATATCTGGATAAAATGTAAATTCGAATTGAAAGAAACTGGATTTATATTCAAATGCCAAATATCAGTTTTAAACTCTAATTATAATACGTTTTAACTCATGGTGAATTCTTTCAAATCTCTATATCTTACGCGCTTTTTCATTTATTACTACTACTTATTGATTGTAAATCAAATTCTTTAAAAATTGCAGTTTTTACTGTAGTGACGTTCATTCCTCTCATGTCTTTTATTTTACGTATAAGTTATAAAAGAAAATAAAAAATCCACAATATTAATTGAAAAATTCAAATCAAACATAATAATTATTAATGATTATTAAACAGTTATTAAAATTTTAAATTAAAAATAACAATTAATTATTAATGATAATTATCATAGAATGATAAGGTCCTGAAAATTTATTTGTTTATTTTCTGTAGCTTACTTTACAAAGATAATTAGAATAGTATTGATTTAGCTAATTTTTGAGCTCTGCCTTAAAATCTTTAAAGACTGATCACATATTATCTAAAAAGAATTTATTACAAACTAAGGTATAACCTTCTTATAGTGTATAGTAAAAAATTACAATTATATTAATTATGTTATAATTTAGCAATAGTATAAGAGAAAATAATACCAGATTTTTGTTAAAAATTTTTTATTTACATTGAAGACCTTTTCATTTAGATCAATTTTTTTTTCATTTTGTAACTTAATCTGATTCTGGATTCACATGACTTTTTTGAATATCTCTTTATGTAATTCATATAAGACGTGAATTTACCTATCTTACTTTATATATATATATATTCTTACAATATTTTCTACTTTTAGAAGGTTGAACATTAGTCTCTAATATTACTGCCACAGTTAATGAGCTTCTTTCATATTTAACAACTGATGTGATTAACTGACTGTGTCATATATTGTCTATAAGTAGCCCAGAAAGTACAAACAATTTATAATATTATTTATTATCAGCTGATGCTAATGTATTATTATCACCCACTCAGTAAATTTTATTAGATGTAAAATGTAATGTTAATAATTATCAAGTTTAGAAATTATCATTTTTTAATTATTTGTCATATATTTTAACATGTTTTTTTCAGCTGTTATCTAAAAATAAATGATCAATTATATAAAGATTATTAATGCATCTAATATAAATAATAATATATAAATCATTACCTTTAGCTAGTGTTGTAGTTTGTGAAAATTCTACTACTACTTCTATTTCTTCTTAATTACTATTTGATTCTTAATTACTAGAAATATCTGATTTTTTGAAAGGTTCTTTAGCTTGTGAAGTATATTTTTTGCTTTCAGACTTACTTAAACCTTCTTATTTATTATTTAGTTCATTACTTGATTCTTGAGACTGTTTATCTCAATTAACTCTAGTAAGATATTTTCATGTCTTTAGCATTTTTAAAAAGGTCTGAAATAAATTAGTAAAAAAGATATAAAAGATTATACTAAATTTTTTTTACTTTTCTTTAGTCTAAAGTAAAAAAGAAGCAGAGAAAAAGTATGAAGATTTTAAATGAAAAAAAGGATAGGAGAAAATTTTAATGTAGTTAGAAATAAAAAAAATTTAAAAATAAGATTGGAAAAGTATCTTATATATAAACTTTTCTAAAGTTTGATAAACTACTTGAATCAGTAAAACTTCAATATGAGATATAATTAATTATAATACACTAGATAACGAAAACTGTTGTGAGTTTAGAGCTCTATAATTACTACTTTAGATAGCACAAAAGTTATTTTGATTGTACTAGTATAACATACTTAAAAGGGTAAAAGCAGTACGTTAAATTAGACATCTTAAAGATAAAGATAATAAAAAAAGAAAAAAAATTTAAAAATTCATAAAAATTTTTTGATAATTTGACCAACAACTTACTGAAATGTATTCATAGTTATTTGTATTTTTTATATTAATAGTATCACTTGTGTAAAAAATTAAGACCTGTGATATGTCTTTACAATATGAAAATAAAAATAAAAATAATAATAATTAATGAATGAATTTCTTAAACACAAATGAAAATATTATCTATGTAAATGATACCAACCACCAGTTATCATATCACTTCTTGGCTGATGAGGTTATATTAAAATAGCAACATTGTATATAAGAGGTTAGGTAGCAGAAATACCATACTTATTATTAGATAATAAGTAATCAGATATCAGTGTATCAGAATGCTTATGTGAAAGGTTAGAAGGATCATAGTTCTCTATTTTGTTGATTTTTCTTTTTATGTTATTGTTCATTTTTTTTGATTATCTAATGAGTATTTAAATGATCTAAATGAAATTTATTACTAAGTTTATAAGTGATTTTTGAAAGATTTTATAATTTCTGCCTTGTATATGATTGCTTTAAAATTTGAAATCTTGTTCTTTTGGTAAATCTTTTAAAAAAAATGAATTTTTAATTATGTTCATTCTGACTACTAAATTTTTATATGATATATATATATGTGACTTTTTTTAAGTTCTAAGGATAATATTAGTAAGTTTAAATAGATTATAGCATATTAGATTGTGTAAAAAAGTGAAAAAATAGTATATAACCTGAAATCTGCTATTTTTATAATAAAAAAAAATAAAAAAAAAATTTATTGCTTATTTACTATGATTTTTTCTGATCTATTTATCATTTATAATTGTATATATTATACATAAGTAGAAAAGAAAAAAAGAAAAAAAAAAGTGGATTTATAGGTATTTTAAGTAAAGTTTTAAACTTAAAGTAATAAAAAAGAGTAATAAAAGTAATAAAGAATTTAAAGTTGTAAAAAATTTAAGGGTTTTACATATATATTATTTTATTTATTAAAAAATTATTTTAAATATGATAAATCATAAAGTATTATTTTAGATCAACATAAAAAACCTACATTTAGGAATTTTAGATAAACTGATCCCTGTTTTTTTTCTAATAAAAAATAAAAAAGAATTATTACAAGGGAATACATGAGATCTTTATTTTTTACAGTACTATTTTTTACCCTGTATTAATATGATTTTTTTATTATTATTATACATGAGTCAAATATAATATCATGTGAATATATAGACAGACAGATAGATAACTTGATTTTTATATTGTATAAAAATATATCATCTTTCACTTATGCTCTGAATAATAATTAAAAATAAAATCTAATTAATCAAGGGATAATAATACATACTGAAAATAACTAATAATAAATGAGCATCTAAAAATTAATAATGCAAAATAATACAATTAATTAAGGAATAATGATGCATAATTAATTATACTCAAAAATTAATAGATCAACAATACAAATTCATCATCTAAATAGTAGTTTATTTAGTATAATATCATGATTATATAAGCTAAAATTACTATTAATTTTTTAGTATTGTTCAGGCAACTAATAAATTCATTTTCATAAAATTCAGTTTTATTCATTTTTGCTAAAATCACTTTAAAATGATCTATGAATGTTCATATTGTTCATATACTTTTGCATTAACTTATACATTAAAATAACATATTTCAGATAAGCATAGTCAATATATTGATAAAGATAAAGATAAAGAAGCAACCTTTCAATCAAATATAACACATGAAAAACCTAATCTCTAGGATAATAATGATAAAGAAATATCAAAAATGTTATATTATGAAGAATCCAGTCTCTGGGATGATAATTTTTTAAATGAAAGATTACAAATCTGAGCTAAATATAATATTAGAATAACCCATAGAATCTCATAAAAATTTACAATTTTCTGAAGAATTAGATGAAGAAAGTAAGGAATTTGATGATAATAATAATAAAACAGATAAGAATAATATTGATAATGACAAAAATAAAACAGATGAAGATAATGAAGTTAATTTAATATATTCATTAACTATTAATGCTGAAGATTCTTGTGAAACTACATTAGATGATGCTATAAAAGATAAAACATATCTACCTAATACTGAATGATCAAATGATATTTATCATGAATTTATGGAAACTGTTATGGAATATCAATTATTTAATTCTTGTAATGATAGAATAATTAAGTTAATTAATAAATGTGAACAAGAGTTTAAAAAAATCCATTACTAACAAATACCAAGAGAGATCATAAATTCTTGATATTAATGAATTTCCTTATATGAAATTCAAAAAAAGTTTTTATCATAAAATTTCAGAATATAGATTATTCTTTTTATTATCAACCAATAATACATAGTATTAAAGTTCTGCTTCTTCAATCTGAAATTAATGATGAATTTATTTTTGAGTATAAAAATAATAATATATTAATTAGAATTTATGGTGAACAATTCAAAAATAATTAGTGATATAACACAGAAAATAAAATTCCTATTGATAACAAATTATTGACAATAATAATCTACACTGATTTTACAACATGTGATCATCTTAGTAAAACATCTGAATATTTTATATATATTTTACTCAGAAATATATCAAATTGGTAGCAAAACATATCTTATGCTAAAGTACTTATTGGTTATTTGCCAAAATTAAAAGCAAAAGATAATACTACAAAGAATTTTAAATCTTTTTAAAGATTACAAAGATTAGTTTTTTAGAGATGTCTTCAAATATTATTATTATCAATAATAAATCAAAATGACATGTATTTAGTTGTTCAAAATAAAATACATTTATTTACAACTAAATTATCAGTTATTCTTGCTGATATAATAGAAACAGAAATATTTACAGCAATATATCTTCCATCAACTTCTAAATAACTGTATTATTATTATATAATAAATAATAAAGATCTTAATAAAATAGTATTATCTCATATTGATTTACGAATTCCAGAAAAATGAAAGTAGCTATTAATGAAAATCAAGCAAATGAATTTTCAATTCATAAGAAGTTTAATTATTTTTGGAATTTTAATGATTTTAATATTTATGAGGTGACAGCTTCAGATAATATGCATTTACTTGACCTTAGAATAATAAAGTATCTCATAGAATTTACTCGTAAATTATTACAACAAAAGGTTAGTAATATAATAATAAAAAATATAGACCACAGATTATGTGCAATCTCATAATATTCAGGCTTAATAATATTAAAAAATAGTTTAGAAAATATATCAAAATTTTGCTACCAATGATTATCGTAATATAAAAAAAGTATTTATTTTCATTATAGATAATTTATATGATAATTATAAAGAAGGTGGAATATCATGTAAAAGATTATGCAAAATTATTCATAAATATTTAGTAATGTATATAAAATTATATTAGAAATCATTTACAGATACTGAGTTAACAGAATTAGAGGTAAATACTATTGATTATTAATTCTAAACCAAAATCTTTAATTAGCATCTAATTTTTTTTAAATTATTATTATTGAGTTCTGTCAAGAATTTGTAATGATATTTTCTGAATATTCTCTAAGTCACTACAAAATACTTAAGTTTCACATGATTTGTTATTATATAATTCTATCAATTCAACTTTATAAATTTTGGTAGATTTGATGATATGAATAAATGGTTTAAAAATCAGAACCCTATCAATCATCGGCAAAATACTGAAGCATGGCTACAATGTAAAACTAATAATAAAAGGAAGCATCATATTTTAACCACTCATATTAGATAGTCAGAAATGCTTAGATTACCATATTTCGATCCTATCAGATTTTTATAGTTGATTTATATACTATTTGTTTTTGGGATTTCTCAGTGAATTGTTAAAAGATTGTGGATTGACAGTGATAAAATCACTAAATCTAACTTAAAGTTTATGGAAAAACAGATAAAAAACATTAGATTACCAGCTGATCTTGATAAAATACTATACAAATTAGCAACAGGCAAAGGATTTTCTGATTTCACAGCAGATCAATGAAAATCCTTTATCATGATTTATGCTACTTTCTTAATGTGAAATATATTATCAGAATTCAATCAAACTATTTTGGTAAACTTAGTCAAAGTATGCTTTTTATTAGTATCATATATTATTAATGATAATGCATTTAATAAAGCACACTTTCAATTGCTATTCATTGCATGTTTAATCAAGAAAATTATAGACTGGACGCAATTACTCCAAATATCCACTTATCATTTCATCTTGCTGATTATTGCCATGACTACAGTCCATTATACTCATTCTGGTATTATTCATTTAAAAGAATGAATAGAATATTAGGTAAGCTATTAATTCAATTATTATTAAATTATTAATTGTTGCTAATGAATAATGAAATAATTTATTAATTGTAAACTAACATTTATTTTAATATTTGTTTGTTATTTTTTAGGATCTTATCTCAACTCTAATCGTCAATTCAAGCTAAAGCTTTTGCATATAATTATGCAAAACTGATATTTAGATAATCTATTATCTACCCAATTAGATAATATAAAGCTTAAAGAGGGATTAAAGTTAATACAACCCTGGCTAATTATTAGTAGTCTAGCTGCATATGACATTGTTGAATTTGATAAACTGTATACGATTTATACAGATTTATAATCTTGAAATTAATGAGACTATTACAGTTAGTGAAAAATTTCCTGGCGAGATGCTCAAGCAAGCAAAAATTAGAATGAATCTATCACAGGATATTTGTTCAGTATTATAAGAAAGTATACAATTTAGAATTTATATCAATAGCTGAATTAGCATTCAGTAAACAACAAAATACTAATGGTTTAAGCTGGCAAATTGTTGTTTTACCAAGAATTAATTAGTGTAGTTGTGTTCAGATTGGGGCTGAAATTTTTGGATCAACAATTGCATCTTGTTATTCCAAAAATTCAAATATACTTGCCAAATTTATATAAGAGAATGAAACAGTCAAAATGTATCTGGGTCAAGTTCAATTTTATTTTGAATATCAAATCATTTTTCCAGATGGCGTTCAAATATATCAACTAGTCTTTATTAAATGGTATTTACCTGATAATCAAAAAGATTTTATTGTAGAATTAACAATAACAATAGTAGCTGTAATATTGAATTTTGGAATAATAAATTTTATGATATTGATAGAGATAGCATAATACTGATTCATAATATTTATACCCAATTTGTAGCTAGTAAGTTTAAAATTTAAAATAATAGGAGTAATACTAAATATATAGCAGTTATTCTGATTTAACAGGCATTTTTATATATAGCTTATTATTTTATTATATATTGATTAAATAATTCAGATTTTTTTTTTATATTCTTATTTTATTACTGATTTGTTAATTATTTTATATTTTTATAAACATCAGCATATAATTGTTAATTAGACAACAATCAACTAATATGTTAATATAAATCAGTAAGTAGGCTGATTGATAACTGATTTATAATACAATCGGATTGCTTTTAAATTGATAATTTAAAGCCAGTTTTATTAATACTGGTCAAAATCAAAAAAATCAGACATGTGAAAATCGGTCTAAAATCAGCCTAAATTCTACCTAAATTCAGCAAATTATCAAAAATCAGCCTAGCTGATTGGCATACATCAGAAATTGGCTAAGAATTAGCCAAAATTTGACCTATCTTATTTATAGCTGATTAGCATACTTATAGCCGATTGGTATATATCAAAATTCGACCTATCTTATTTATAACATATTGAAGTCCGATTGGAATGATAAGGTATTATCATTCCTTAGGAACGATGGTATTATTGTACCTAAGGAATGATAGTTTTATTGTACTTAAGGAATGATAGTTATATCGTTTCTAAGAAACGATGCATTACCTTTAACCATCAAAATTGGATGAAACTTAAGTTAAATTTTTCTGATCTTTTTACTTTTTATAATAAAAATATGATTCCAACCATCAAAATCGGACAAAACTTAAGTTAAATTTAGTAAATTTTTCTGATTTTTTTTACTTTTTATAATAGAAACATGCCTTCAATCATCAAAATCAGACGAAATTTAAGTTGAATTTTTGTGATTTTTCTGATTTTTTATTCTTTTTTTTCAAAAATAGTAATATTACTATAATGAATATTTAGGACAATTTAAGGGGATTTTAGGAGAAAAATGTATTATATTTTTATTATTTACATGGTTTTTCCATTTTTTATTTATATTTTTTAGATAGGAAATTAATCAGTGAGTTTTGGTAATATTTATGTTATATTTTTGCGAATTATATTAGGTTTTTATTATTAATAAATTTAATAAATATAATATATTAATATTATATGCTTATTTGACTGAATTGATACCAAATTGAGGCCATTTTTAGACTGATTTATGGTTATTTAAATTCTGAATTAATGCTGAATGATGCTGAATTAAGATCAATTTTAGGCTGATTTGTGATTATTTAAGTTCTGAATTGATGCTGAATGATGCTATAATGAAGTCAATTTTAAGCTATTTATGGTTATTTAAGTTCCAAATTGATGCCAAATGATGCTGAATTGAGATCAATTTTAGGCTGATTTATGGTCATTTAAGTTCTGAATTGATGCCAAATGATGCTATATTAAGGTCAATTTTAAGCCAATTTATGTTATTTAAGTTTCGAATTAATGCCAAATAATGCTGAATTAAGGTCAATTTTAGGCTAATTTATAGTTGAATTTAAGTTCTGAATGGCCATATCCAATTGAGGTCAATCAGCGTCTATCAGCACCTGTTTGTGCTGATCAGAAAATATGGCAAATCGGACGTAAATAGTATCAAAATTAGCCTAAAATCAGCCATCTAATTTTAGCCAATTTGGTCTATTTCGACTAGTGTAAATTTGCACCAATTGGCTATGATATCCAATTGAACTTTATTTTACCTATGAATTTATATGATAAATGTGAAATATTAAAAAAAATATTCAATATGCAAAAAATATTGATGAAAAATATGAAGCAGTATTGAATTTGAAAAATTATCAAGATAAAGCAAAAAAGAAGCATCAATATTATAATAATAATATTATAACTAGCAATACATCTAAAGAAATAGCTCACATTTGTTATGATTAGGCACAAAATGTTCCTATTCCTTTTTTACCATAGCAAGTTAGACAAATTTATTTCAAAATAGCATTTGCGATGCATATTTTTGGAGTATGTAATATAAAAGAAAAGTAATAACTAAATTATTTAATTGGTGAAGATGAATTTCTGAATGGTTCTACAGAAAAAAAGAGTTAATACAACTATTAGTTTTGTATTTAATGCTTTAAACAGACTTTATCAAAGAGAATAGCATTTAAAAGTCACTTGTGATAATTGTACAGCTCAAATAAAAACAATTTCTCTTTATTTTTTTGGTTTTAGTTAACAATGATAGGAATGTATAAAACTATTGAAGTTGGTTTTATAGTTTCAGGATACACAAATTTTTACCAAATAGATATTTTGGTAATATTAAAGCTTTTTTTTGAAAAATGTGAGTTAATATAGTAGATGATATTAAAAAAATAGTAAAAAAGTCCACTAAAAATAATTCTAATTATACTATTCACTATAATAATGGAAATGAATGGTTATATTATAATTTTAAATCATTTTTAAAATCTTATTTTTAAAATTTACCTAGTATTCAAAAATATTGACATTTTTAGTTTAAAAGAAGTAAACCAGGAAAAATATTTACTCAAAAAGAGGTAAAAGGAGAATTTCAGAGTTTTGATATTTTAAAAAATAAACATTTTAATATTTAGACTCTAATAGCTATATTTTCTTCTAAACTTTTATTATTAGCGCGTCAAGAATATTTGTATAAAAATATTTGAATAATTGTTGATGAATCATTTCAGAATATGATATGTCCTAAACCTATAGTTAGATAGATTATATTTTTTTTAAAAAAAGTAAAAATAAAATAAAATTTATGATTTTTATAAGCTTTTTTAGTACTATTCCAAAACTCTATATAATAAAATCATTTGAAGTTTCAGAATCAGAATAGTAAATAATCATTGCAATGATACTGTCAGAGAAAAAGTAACAAAAGTTTGAAATGAAGCAGAAGTGTGTGCATATGATGAAATTGTATTAAAACATAGATTATACTAGTTTAAGATCTGAATGACAAGTATGTGAAATTTAAGATTGAACAGATAGAAATTGAAAAAATAGATCAGGACGCTCAAAATGTATTATTCATGAATTTACTAAGTAATTTTCAGACTATCTGATGATCTTCTTAATCGTTTCCTTAAATATCAGTATTCTATTTCTAGATTAGTCGATCTTTTTCAGTAACAAAAATTTCAATCAAAATAAATCAATAATTTATTATACTTACATAACTTAAAAAATCAAATTTTGTATAATTAAATATGTTTAGTTTACGTTTATCAAAAAAAAATTTTTTTGATATGGGGTCTTAGAAGTACATTTTGCTATTCTATGACCCATATTATTGCTTATGTAAGTAAAAGTATGAATAAGGCTGAACAGAATTATCTGATCACAGATCAGGAATGTTTAACAGTAGTTTAGGCTATCAGAAATTTTCATTATTATTTTAGCTTTAGAATATTCATTAATGTAACTGATCACTCTACTCTCAAATGATTAAGGATCTCTAAAATTCTTAAAAGACATTGTGTAAGATAGATTATGAAATTACAGTAATATGATTTTAATATTCAACATAGATCTGAAAAAGATAATGCTAATGCTGATGCATTATCTCGATTAATTTCTAATCATAAATAAGATAACATATTTAAAGAAGTTTTCATGTTTTCAATTGATAAAAAATACTAATGAAGAAATAGAATAATATATTTCTCTCTCTAAAAGTAATAAAACTCCATCTAAAAAGTCACTTGAAGAAGTGGAATTAGAGAAAGAATTAGTTTCATTATATTCTTATAATCCTTGATTACTAAAGGATATCAGTATTCTAAAAATAAGTTGAAAAATATTTTAAAGAAAATATAAAAATTAAGCAAGTTATAGCTAACCAACAGATTATTAAAGGAGGATCACAATATAATTATAATTGTAATATTGAAAATTATCATATCCATACATATTGCAAGGCTTGCAAAAGTAATTTATCATATGGAACAATTGAACATCATTATACTATTGGATTTAACTCTGGACAGATTTAACCGGATATGAATCCTAATTATTTAGTTAATAATCTTTAATGGGATGAACCAATCTTAGTTCAATAAGAAAACCTTTATTTTCAACTTTATTATATGCTTAAAAACCCTGAACATCTTTTTGTCTCTCACATTTAAATATTTTAATTCATACCCATATTTATTCAAGTAATATTAGTAATATTTATTTAGAGTTTAGAGTGAAAGTAAAAGTGACTACATTATGATAGACAGCTCAGACATCATAGAACTCAATCAATATAATAATTTATTCATTTATATAACTTTAAACTAATTATCCACATCTTTTAATCCAAATGAAACTGCAAAACTAAAAAGACAATCAAAATTTTATATAGTTTGACTTGATTTCTTATATAAAAAGCAAAGACAAAGAAATGCTCCTGAACAGTTTTTAAGAGTCATTAAAAAAACTGAATTAGATGCAATCATTTACATGATGCATAATGATCTAATAACTAGACATTTTTCTATTAACATTATGTTAAACAATGTTTGTACTAGATATTATTAGACTTAAATATATGAAAGTATCAGAAAATATATTCAATTATGTGATGCTTGCGAATGACAAAGAAGGTCTAAAATAAAGAATAAATTATATTTTATTCCAGTTGACTCACTATTTTATAGAATTGAAATAAACTTTATTGGACTTTTATCAAGAACTAGTAAAGGAAATAAATACATTATTGTTGTCATAGATTATTTAACAAAATGGCCAGAAGCTAAAGTAGTTAAGGATGCTACTGCTAAAAATATTATTAAGTTCTTATATGAGGATATTATTCACTGGCACAGATGTCTAACTAAGATTTTATCAGATAGAGGATCTCATTTTAATAATCAATTAGTTACAGAATTAATAGAACATTTTCACATTCATTATAATCTATTTACTCCTTATCATTCTAGAATAAATATATTAGTAGAAGATTCAATAGAACTTTATGTGAATTACTAGTAAAATTGGCTGAAAGATTTACTCAATGGGACTAATATATTTTTTCTGTTCTATTTGCTTATTATACAAGTAAACAATTAGCCACAAATATTGAACCCTTTTATTTAGTATATAGATGAAATATAACATTACCTATTGATAATTCCGATGATCTTAATGACCTTTATACCAACCAGAATTTTACTATTTAAGAAAATTGATCTTTTGATTAACAAATTACCCTAATACGACTGGATGTAAAAATACAAATACAATTTGCATAATATCAATAAAAGAAGTACTATAATAAAATATAAGAATCTCTGTTTTACATGAAATTAAAGATAAGGTTTTATACTTTGAAGCTGCAAAAGATAAAACCTATTCTGAAAAATTGGATCAAAAATAGAAGAAGTATATTATATCCATTAAATCTTATTAAATAGCTCTTATAAGATAAAAGAATTAGATGGTCATGTACTTTATATTCTAATAAATAGAGATCTTTTAAAGACATATAAAGATCCACCTTTTTAAATTATATTTTTTTTATTTTTATTTTTATTTTTATCATTTTTACAACTTTATAAATATGAAACAACTTTTATTGAAGATTTGAATGAAACTTTACCATTGGAAGTAACTCCTTCTTTTCCCTCATATTCAACTGGAATGGATTACAAAAGAAATTTTAGATAACTTATCAAATGTTATTAAGAGCTACTTGAATGAAAGACTGAACTCTTACTTTAGTTAATATCTATTACTTAGGAAAACTTTTAGAAACAGAAACTTTTTTACCAGCACAATGAAATCAATTAAGAGGACTAGTTATTAAATATTATAGTACTGTCTTAATTCAAATATATTACCTATATAAAATACTAGGTATAAATCAAATTTAACAGTCAAGACATATATTATTGAGAAAAATTTATACTCTCTCAAGTCAAAAACCTACTGGTCTCTTATTAATAAAACTATGGATATTTAAGCAGAAGCTCAAAATTTAAAAGGAAAGGATTGAAGTTATGATTCATAATTACACTTTAATAAGTCATGTGATCAAAATGATTAACAAAGTTGACGAAGTAGACAAAGTAGACCAAGTTGTTAAAGTGGTCATTATTGATCTATTAAATATATTAGATAGATTAGTTATATTAATTATATTATTATTAGTAGAATAGTTATATTTATCTTTTATATCATATTTGTTATTGTATATTTTATAGTACAGAGGGTTATCAAAAGTTTCTGAATGATTTTTTATGCAATATAAAACATTTAAATTTTAAAACTCAATAAAAAATTTATATTATAACTTTATGGATATTAAAGGCTATATTTCATATTATTAAACTAGTATTTAATTGGCCACCTTCTGCACAATTACTATCTGAATTTGTGCTGACATACTATCAACTAAATTTTTAATTACACATTTTAGAATCGATTTTCATGCATTTTTAAAATCCTTTTTAAGATTAGCAAGGGTGGGTAGAATCAGTTTCAGCATGCCTTTTCAATATGTCATATATTGTTGTTTTATCACATCCAATAGTTTCTGCAATTTTACTATATGAATCACCATTTTTATGACAAACAATTATCACATCATATTGCTTTACAGTTAATTCGTTATTTTTTTCCATTCTTATAGTTGTAGTCATAAGTTGCAAAAAAAAAGTGAAAGGGAAATTTGAAGTTAAAATGTTATTTAAAGTAAAGCAAAATAAACAAATGAACAAACATAAATATATGTAAATATTACCTTTTATATATATATCAATTACATTCTAAAAATAGCATTCAGAAACTTTTAATAACCCCTTGTATTTTATTTTATATAAATATCTTATATTTTTCCTTAAGTTGAAAAGTAACTTGAGATAGGATTTTAGAATAAACTAAGAATTCAATAAAGGAATCATTAAATTTATTTACTATTGCCTTTTATTGTGACTTCATATAGATGTGATTGCAATATTGTTTTGTATTAATTTGACAGATTGAATTAAAAGTTTATTATTTAAGTTTACAGATACCAAGCTAATACCATCAAATCTTTCAAGACTTATCAAAACTTATCAAAACTTATCAAATCTGTTGAAACCAGTCAAAATCTATCAAAATTGTTGAAACAATTTCTATAAAATTTTGACTTTTGCCAAAATGGATTTAGAATTTTACCCTGTAACTATATGTATGACTGTCCAAGATTATGGTTAACTGATCAATATACATGTATTTATTTAGATTTAGTTAAAATATCAGTTCATATTATACCAAGTAGTAATTGTAAAAATGAATATTTTGTTAGCAAATATATTTTTTAAAGTTTAAAAAGAATTAGATTAGTAGTCTTTTGATGAATTTAATAAATAGTATTATTTTTTGTCAGTATGTATTTATAATTTATTAATGAAATAAAGTTGTATAATAAATGATAGATATTTAACTTGATTATTTTTGATAATTATCAATATCACAAATTATCATTGAAATTATTTTGATAACTATCAATACCAAATATTAACCTTAAGATTATTTATTAATGTTGCAAATTATCACAATTAACCTGAGATTATTTTTGATAATTATTAATATTGATAATTATCTTTAAGAATATTTTCAATAATTATCAAATCATAAATTATCAGTTCTATTATTTTAGAAGAAGTTAAAATCATTATATAATTGTAGATAATAATCAATAATTATCACATTATATTAATAATTGATTTTTAAATATGATAATTATCAAAAAGTGATAATTTTTGATGTATATTATCTAAAAAATTTCCTGATGTCTGCAAGTTAATAAAGTTAATATTTGAATGAATTATGATAACTTACTACACAAGTAAATTGTGATAATAAATTGTTTTGTTTATTAATCATTAATTTCTTTTAGGAAAGGTTTTTGAGATAATTGTGTTATTAAGTTTATTTAATTTTGTTAGCTTTGTTTTGAAATAATTTCAGGTCTAATAATGGTTCATTAAAAATGACTAGATACATTAAATATGGAGATATATAAATATAAATTTATATGATAAGATATAATTATGGGAAACAACACGATCATATGCAGAATATATGAAAAATTTAAAAAAAAGGCTGAACCTTAATTTCAAGTATTGCAGTAAATAAGTATATTTGCAGATAGGTTGCAGCCCTTGCTAACTTTTTAATAATTCAGATATTAAATAATGCTATTAAGTAATTAATTGTTAAAAAAACTTTGATTTAAATTACTTTATAAAATGTAATTTCAGAGATGTAAATTTAATGCAATTGAAATAATAGCCAAAATTATTATTTATCACTTAATCCTTTAAATGATAATTAAATGTTTCATAATTATCACTTTATTTTAAATAACAATATTTGGTGAGATGATAAAGATTAACGAATTTATTGTAAAAGAAAAAATACAAGATGCAAAATAATTTTATTTGTTTCAGAAGTATTTATACCTATACCAAGCAAGCAAGAGTTTATACAATAACAGAACATTAAATGCAATAATATTAAATATTCTAAATCTGTAAAAACTAACAGCAATTTAAGAATTTAATTGAATCTACTGTTGAATGTCATATAAGTCAATGAAGATAGAAAGGGTATACTGGTCAAAATCAAAAAAATCATACATGCAAAAATCAGCTTAAAATCAGCCTAAAATCAGCCTAAATTCAGTAAATTATCAAAAATCAGCTTAGCCGATTGGTATATATCAGAAATTGGTTAAGAATCAGCCAAAATTTAACCTATCTTATTTATAGCCAATTGGCATACTTATAGCTGATTAGTATATATCAAAATTTGACCTATCTCATTTATAACTAATTGACGTCTGATTAGAATGATTGTATTATTCCTTAGGTATAATAAGTATTATTATTCCTTAGGAATGATGGTATTATCATACCTATAGTACGATAATTTTATTATTCTTAAAGAATGATGCATTTATCATATATAAAGTATGATAATTTTATTATTCTTAAGGAATGATGCATTATCGTTCCTTAGAGATGGTTGTTTTATTATTTCTTAAGGATAATGGTATTATCGTATCTAAGGAATAATAGTTTTATCATTCCTTAGAGATGATGGTATTATCATTCCTTAAGGATGATGATTTTATCATTCCTTAAGAATGATGGTATTATCAAATCTAAGGAATGATAGTTTTATCATTCTTAAGATAAAATGCATTTATCATTCCTAAAGAACAATTGTTTTATCATACCTAAAGAATGATGGTATTATCATTTATTAGGTATGATGATTTTATCATTCCTAAGCGATGGTATTATTATTTCTTAGGGATGATAGTTTTATCATTCTTAAGGTATAATACATTTATTATTCTTTAGGAATAATAGTATTATCATACCTGAAGAATGATAGTTTTATCATTTCTAAGATACGATAGTTTTATCGTTCTTTAGTAATGATAGTATTATCATATCTAAGATACAATAGTTTATCATTCTTAAGGAACAATGCATTTATCATTTCTTAGGGATAATTGTTTTATTACTCCTATAGGACGATGGTATTATCATATCTAAAGAATGATAGTTTTATCATTCCTAAGGAACGATTATTTTTTCGTACCTAAGGAATAATGATATTATCATTTCAATGAACTAAACTTTTGAATTAAACTGATTTGCTAAAATAATATTGATTTAATATATTATTTAAATTTATTTTTGGTATATAGAAATATTTATATAAATAAGCTTAATTTTTTAACTTTTTAAAAAATAATTTCAATCATTTCCAAATTTTCTTTTTTTACATTCCACCAAAATCCCAAAAAAATCATCTCAAAAACAAAAAGACCTTAAGTTGAATTTTAGTCAATTTTCACCTTTAACTATCAAAATTAGATGAAGAAAAAGCTGTATTTTAGTCAACTTTTCAAAAATAAACTGATTTTTTTTACTTTTTATAATAGAAATATGCCTCTAACTATCAAATTGAATGAAAGTTAAATTAAATTTTAATCAATTTTTCTGATTTTTTTTATTTTTATAATAGAAATATTCCTCCAATTATTTAAATTGAATGAAAATTAAATTGATTTTTCTGATTTTTTTTTACTTTTTATAATAAAAACATGTCTCTAATCATCAAAATCGAATGAAACTTAAGTTGAATTTTTGTGATTTTTTTTTACTTTTTATAATAGAAATATGTCTCTAACTATCAAATCAGATGAAAATTAAGTTGAATTTTAGTTAATTTTTGTGATTTTTTACTTTTTATAATAAAAATATGCTTCTATCTATCTGGATAAAAATTAAGTTGAATTTGTTAATTTTGTAATTTTTTTATTTTTTATAATAGAAACATGTCTCTAATCATCAAAATTAAACAAAACTTAAGTTGAATTTAATCAATTTTTTTGATTTTTATTCTTTTTTTTTGAAAATAGCAATATTACTATAATGAATATTTAGGATAATTTAAGGGGATTTTAAAAGGAAAATAGATTATATTTTTATTATTTTACATGATTTTTTCATTTTTTACTTATATTTTTTAAATAGGAAATTAATCAGTAAGTTTTGGTAATATTTATGTTATATTTTTACAAATTATATCAGTAATAAAATTTAATATTTAATAAATTTAATAAATATAATATATCAATTTTATATGCTTTTTTGACTGAATTGATATCAAATTGAGGCCAATTTTAGGCTAATTTATGGTTGAATTTAAGTTCTGAATGGCTATATCTAATTGGAATCGATCAGTGTCGATCAGCACCTATTTGTGCTGATCAGAAAATATGACAAATCAGCCATAAATAGTATCAAAATCAGCCTAAAATCAGCCATTTGATTTTAGTTGATTTGGACTATTTTGATCAGTGATCGTTTAAGAATGATAATGAATTATTCTAATTATATAATAAAATATCATTTAATAATAATGATTGGTGACCTAAATTTTATCAGATCAGGTCAGGTTGAGTCGACCTGTTGATCTAATCTGATATTATCCTAAAAATCTACTGATATAACCTGGATTTTCAGGTCAAGTCAGGTCAGGTAAACAGGTTAACCTGACCTGATTCAGAACTCTAAATAGGCTATTTTAATATAATTCATATTTTAAAATTTTAATAACATTCAGTATTTATTTGAACTTTAATTTATTTAATTAAGCTTTTTTATGTTTATTTTTTTTTTGTTTATTTTAACTATATTTAAGATAAATTTTGATTAATAAAATAAAAATATATAAAATATTTAAAGCTTATTTATTTTTAGATATTAAATAATTTTTAAATTACTTATTTTCAGAGATAGTTTATTTTTTATAATTCTGAACCTCCTGTTAAAAATTCTTGAATGCTTTTTAGCTCAATATAAAACTTAAAATTTTAAAATTTATTAATAAAAATTTATTTATATATTATTAATATATGATATACTATTTATTGATACTAAATAATTAGTACTTAGTCAGATCTTTATTAGTGGGATACCACGCTTTAATATAATTATGTTAAAGCATGGTATCCCACTTAGACTAGGTTATAGTATCACGCTATAATCTAAATACTAAGCTATAATCTAAATATCACGTTATAATCTAAATATCACACTATAATCTAGATGTTACACTTAAATCTAAATATCATGCTATAATCTAATCACTATAACCTGATCACCACGCTTTAATCTGAATACATAACCTGGTTACCACTCTTTAATCTACCCTTTTTATTTTGATGTTA
>CAJVPQ010000877.1:0-22407 GCA_910591825.1 Funneliformis caledonium
GTCAGACATAAATTGGCGGTATAGGGGCTTTTTTCATGCTACCGATAAAATTCCGGATATTTATGTCGCGGACTGTATTTTTTTCTTTGTGAAGATTTTGATTTACTTATTGTAGTTTATACAGCTTCTAATTATAGTTAGATAAATTTTGCAGAATGGATTATGAGTACTTTAAATTTACAGTAGGTCTTCAAAGTATTAATCAAATACACTCTAAATTTAAAGTTTTATTTAAAGTGGTAATACATTAGATGATATATGAAAAAAGCTTAAGAATTTATTGAATTAAAATCTGAATTAAAAGAAAATATAATAAGCATTCAAAAATTATTAAATAATAAAACAGAATGACTTTTATTTAAAGATAAAAAATTCAAAATATCATGATCTAGCAAGTGAAAAAAGCATTATCAAATTATTTGAGATAAAGTTTAAAATTTTTTTTTTAGTTTTATATTTATAAAATTTTTATTTTTATACAGTTCATTTTTAACATAGAATCAACTTTGAAAATTGATGAAATTACACAAATACAAATACATCATCATCCTGCACTAGTTAAATTTATAAAAACTTATTACTGTGTATATATTTATAGCTTTTAGGTATATTTATAATATATTAATTTTCTTATATTTTAGTATTAATAAACATTTTATTCTAAAGGTAAAAAAATGTAATTATCTTACCTAAAGATAGTTCTCATAATTATTTTCAAATTTAATTAAGTTGCAATTTAATTGCACCATAAGAAAATTTAATTGCGTCACAAGTTGTAATTCAATTGTGCTATATTTTTTAATTGCAATACTCATCTTTAATCCTATTAGCATATATTGTAAACTAATTTATCTTCTATTATCTGAATTTTGTAATCTAAGTTTTCTTTTAGACCTGATTCCTTTACAAGGTAATTTATTATATTTTATATAATTGACATTAATTAAATAAGAATAAATTTTTTCAAAAAAATTAGATAATACAGATTATTATACGACTTTTTAAAATGTTTATAAAACTGAAACTACTGAAGAATATAAACCAATATACATGCAAATATAAGTAAATAAAAAATATATTTTGAAGTTTATTTTGGTTATATCAAAAATCTGTAGTTATATTAATTGTAAAGATTGTGAAAAATGTTGCTATATATATAGTGAAAAATCTCTGACTCATTAGGAATAAGTAGATTTTTAACAAGTATTAGAATTATATTCATATTTTTGTAATGTATCAATTTTTTCTGATGATCACTATTTGAAGGAAGTTATATTTATACACATCTAAATCAGTTGTAACTCACTGATTGAAATATTGTATTTTTCAAGTCACAAATTAGGCAACTATCTAATTTGTTATTATTGTGAAGAAAGTGAAGACTTGATAAATCCTTCTTAATCTTTAAAAGAATGCTTTAGATAAATTTATCCTCTATGTGAATGATATCAAGAAAATAAAAAAGAATTTTATATTAAAGAGAGATTAAAACTAATAGATGCTCTTTTAAGTATTAAAAATATAAATGATTGATAAATCTAATAATTTTAAAAATGATTATCAGATTTATTTGTTAACAAAATTTTCAATAAAAAATATTAAAAATAAACTATAAATTTCATTTATATAATATATAAATTTTTATAAATATGTATTATTTTTAGTCCTCACTTTTTCTACAAACCTATGTTATGTTAAACAAATAATTAACTTAGTTTGACCTAACTATAATATTATTTTTTTTTATTATTATAATATATTTTGATTAAATTCACTTATTTAAATTAATTTTTTATATTATATTATTAAAAATTAACTAATAATTAAAGAAAAAATTTTTTATTTTTACAAATAAAACTTTTAAAATTTAAGTTTTTTAATAACATTTTTTATTATTATTTTGATTAAGTTTATTAAATAATAAGAAGACATATACAAATATAAATATTATTTATAATTATTAAAGATTTAATTAATAAAAAAATTTTAAGCATAAATATCATTTTTATATATTATTTATTAATTTTAACAAATAATTAATAAATCTAATATATAGTATTTGTGAATATAGATTAAAAGATATTTGAATTTAGAATTATATAAATATAAATATATTAACAATTTAATAGATTTAAAATTAAACATTAATAATACTTATTATTATTATCAAAAAAATTTATAATATAAATATTAAATCAGTTTAAATCCTTTTTTAATGATAAGAGATTGTAAGTATAAACTTATATAAAATAAATATCTTTTTAAAATAACTAATTTTATACTTATAGAATTATAAAAATTATAAAATGATTTTTAAAATAGTAATTTAATAATATGAGAAAATTTTTTTATAATAAATTAGAAATAAGCAATTAATATATTAGAATAATCTTAATAGATTATATTTAATATGTAAAAATTTTATTATTTAATATTTAATGATATAATAATTATTTAATTAGTAATTATAATTGAAATTAAATAGAATAATTGATTAATTTGATAAGAATTAATTTTAATTAATAAAAATTATTAAATAATAGTTTTTATTTTTATCTTTTTAAAGAATTTATATATCTGCTACTAAATTTGATAATTATTAATAAAATATAATATTATTATATTTTTTTTTAAAAAAAATACTTTAAGTTTATTAGAATTATTATATAAAGAATAATTAGAATTTAATATTAATTTTATAATATGATAATTAAACTATTTACAAAAATTTTTTATACTTAAAAATTCTAATAAATATTATTAAATTATATAAAATTGATATGATTAATTGAATATAAACTTTGATATTTCAAGATTTAAAAATAAAATAAATATAATATTATATTTATAATATTAATAAGTAATAAATTATAATCTTTTAAAATTTTTTTTAAAAAATAATATATTACTTTTGAAAGTTATTATATATGAATTATAAAAAGTAATTAATAATAAAATTTGATTAATAATAATCTAAATCAAATTTTTATTATTTAAATATAATAAATTTATATATAGAAACTTTATCAAAAAATTTTTTTGAATAAATATTAAATCTAAACTTATTTTATTAAAATAATTATATTTAATTTATAAAATTAAAATTAATGTTTTAATTTTTTATTATAAATATTATATATTATATAAAATATTAAATAATAAATAAAATAATATTTATTTATTTTTATATAAATTATAAATTATTATCTTAATAATTAAATTTAATAAAAATTAATTAGTAAAAATAATTTTTTGATAATAATCTTTAAATTTATATTCAAATTAATTAATTTAATAAAATAATAATATTTTTAATATTTTAAATATAATAAAATAAGAGTAAATTTATTCATCACATTCATAAAGCATTGCTTCTAAGTAAAACTAGATAATAGGGATTGTTGTGAGTCTGAAGCTCTTTGCATATTCTATGTTATTATTAATTATTAATAAATAAAACACTGATTATCTAACTATTAACAAATATGATTTTTTTATTATTATTATATGATTCGAATATAATATCACATGAACAAACAGACATATAGATAGACAGACAGATAGGCAGACAGAAACTATGATTTTCATATTGCATAAAAGTATATTATTCTTCGTTTATGTTCTAAACAATTATGTAATACTGACCAAAATTTAAATATGTAACATTTAACATAAGATGTGAAGAATAAATTTTTTTAATAAAAAAAATTTTAAATCCTTAGAATATATATGAAAAATGAAAAAGAAAAGTATAACAAAGATATCAAAAAGAAGACAATACATTATATATGTAATAAATAAATTATTTTTAAAAATAAATAAATAATTGATAAATAATATCAATTTTTTTAATTATAGAAAAAAAAAATCAATAATAAAAAATAAGAATTTAATATTATTTTATCTATTTTATTTTATATAATAATAAATAAAATAAAATTACATTATTTTTAATAATAAAATTTAAATATAAAATATAAAATAAATAAAAATTAGTTTTTAAAATAAAGATTATAAAAATAAGATTCAATAGTAAAATATAATAAGCTGTATAATACAAGTAAAATTTTAATATACAAAAAAAATTTATGAAAAGAATACATTAATAAATTAAATTAATAATATTTTAATAATATAATACTAAGATATTAAATATTATTATATTCTTGAATGCAATATAAATGTTATATGAAAGAGATAATTTTCTAAACAATTATGTCATCATTATTAACTGATTTATGTACTTTTGATAACTTATCTTTAGTTTTTTTCTGCATTGTTTTTATAACTTTTTTGACTTTTCCACTTCCTCCTATTACTCTTTTTCTCAATATTCCCAAAACACACCCTTGACATGAGCAATTTGCAAACGAATCGGAATTACTAACAATCGAATTCCTTGAAATTGTACCTGAATGTTCTAATGTTTGATTAATTCGAGAAAATTGTTTATTATAACTACGATGATGTGACAACGCCTCCATATTTCTAATAGAATCACGTTTTCGAATGTAGTAATATGGAAAAGGCAAGGAACCATTTGAAGGAACTGAAGTAAAAATAGGTGAAGTAGATGTAGATGAAGTCGATGTTTCAGCAAGTGTTTGCAATTTTTTGCTGGGGACGGGGATAGCTAATGATAAAGGTGATGGAATTTCAACAGATGTCGTAGAAGATGCAGGGGTTTCAAATGATGTTGTAGAAGGTGCAAGAATCTCAATTGATGTTGTAGAAGATGCATGATATCGCTGCGACTGTGAAGATGAAGAAGCAATTGGTTTTGACTGATTGTAGTTAGATGATCGTCTGACTGGAAATGATGTGATACGTGAGGTTGTTAAAGTACGTGAAGGCCTTTGAATAACTGGTGATAACTGGATTAGATGCGAAGTTGATAACGAACGTTGTCTATTCGGTGATACTAACGGCGGTGATAAAAATCGAATTTGGGATGACGGAGATGAAACCGAACGTTTTCGGGGTAGCTTGATCTGCGGTGGAAACGGCGAGGTTGATCGCCGGTTATTATAATTATCTCGCTGGTGATTCCTTACCCGAATCGAACCTAGTCAACTAAAATCGTCAATTGCTGATTGCTCTTTAAGAGAAACTTTATCCGATGCTTCTTCATAATAAAAGCCCAATATTTCAAGTTCTTCATCTTTGTACAGCATTTGTATATAATCTTCGCTAACCTCTCCATTGCTGTTGGGAGGTGACAACGAAGAAGGAAATAGTTTTGGTGAATTGTCTTCTTTAGGACGGAAATACCCCTGTAAAAGAACTTCCGTCAATTCTTTAACTAATACGGCTGGGTCTTCTTTGCTCATTCGCTCTATAATATCATATAATCCGTATTGTTCCACAACAGCTTCTCGTTGTGGATGTACATCACATACTGATTTTAAAATTCTCAGAAGATTTAATCTAACAACAGCTTTAGGATGTTCGAGCCTGCGCAATAAACGCTTGAAGAAATTTTGCTGTGCTAAAGCACACGTCACAGATGGAGACAATTGAGTCATAAGGTGCAACGGCTCAAGGATGTTTTCAAATGAATTTGCCTTTGAAGTAATAAACGCCTCAAGAATAAGATCAATATTTTTAGGTTGAAGTAATATTGGTTCAACCTTTTCGGTTTCTTCTTGCAACCATATAAGAATAGATTCTATAGCATTAACTTGCCAGAACGGATCAGACATCAAATCCAAATAAAGCTGTAAAATATTATGCTCCCACAATAATTCGCGACAATCCTTTCCAGTGTGAGCCATCTCACAAAGAATAGGCAATGCGAATTGTTTAAGTGGAACTTTGTTATAAGCAAAGTATTTCAAATGAGGGATAATTCCCGCATTTGCCGCTGCTTTTTGTCGAGATTTATTGATACGACAAAGGTTGTACATTGCATTGAGAACTTGGTTTGAAATTTCAGTGACATAAGGTGGACCTTGATCGTCAAGGATTCCGGTGAGAACTTGAATTGCTCCAGCATTTTGTAAGGCTTCCAATGTATTTGAATTCATAGATAAATTCTTAATGCATTTAAGCATCTTCACCATTAAATTTGGTGATAATTTGCCTAAAACTTCAAATATTCGAGAGACCACTCGGGTGCTAGTAGCCATAACTTCCTTTATATAAGCATCAGCTTGTGAGAACGTTAAGAGTATGTTGACAATTTTATCTATATAACCTGAAGCCAAAGAATCCGGATCGACAATTACATTATGTAAGGTTACCGATAACGGGTCAAGTAATCCATATTTTGATAATAATCTGCAAAAATCATTCTTAGGAGTTGGGCTTTGAAGTTCAAATACACTCCAAATTCCATTCACTGCTATCCATATTAATTCTTTACGTTCAGCATAATCCTCTTGTAAGAAATCTACCAATACTTTTAAACCCCGACAAGAAACGAACATCTGAAGAATTACTGGAGAAGTGTGACATATTTGCCTTATAAAAATAGCTGCTTCGAGCCGAATGTCATAAGTATGTATTCCAGAAGCGAAATTCATGATAATAGGTATTCCACCAACAAGACAAAGGGACTCCTGAAGGTTTATGTTGTCTTCAATAATGATATTCACAATTTTCAGTAAACTTGATAGAACATTTGTATAAGTGCAAATTTCCAATAGATCTATGATAGGAATAACTCCATGAAGCATAATAAAGTGATTCTTAAGTTCTTTATGTTCCGTTAATAATTCAATTAATTGCACACACGTAACGACTAAACGATCTTCATCCTCATTGGGCAACAAAGCATTTATAAGTTCTTCCAAACGTAAACAAGCTCGTGCGTATTTATCCCTGGCGATACGTGCATCCATATCCATTTCATCCTCATCGAATTCCTTTTCCATTTGAGTAAACGGATCATCATCATCACTAAGGTCATCTCCAAGCCAGCTGCTATTGGATAGTCGAGTATTTAGTTTCAAAGTTTGGCTCACACCATATTCGTCTTGACCATCAGTAGCAACAAAAACATCATCATAATCATCATCTTCGGGTTCACGATATTGATAAAATTCATTTGGAACCAAATCCTTTTGCTGTGTTGACGGCGTTTCTGGAGTTGGGGTAACGATTACCATTACATCTATTTGTTCCGCCGAAGCAACTCGTCTTATATTTTTTGCCGCATTCGCTGAAGATTTATCCGATGAAGATTCATGTGTTGATGTTGAATCTGAAAATCTCATCGTTCCGTTCTTTAGATTGTCCTGTATTGCTTGAGATTTAATAATACCCTCAAGGTTACTTGTGGAACGTGCATGTTTGGCGTTTTTTGACGACATATTTCTTGGAGCGATAACTGTATTAAATTCTACCGTGTTTGAAGTTATTAAATCTGAAAATTTTGAAATCGATGTTTCAGGAGCTGTAGATTTAATTTCTGTTGGATTTAACTTTATGACGGTATCTTGCATATATTCCCAATTACTACGCCTTTCAGACGAGTTTTCATTAATGCTAACACTTGTATGATTTTCTTTGCCGTTAGTTTTGGGAATACTTTCTTGGTGTGAAACTTTCTGAACCATTTGAAATTGACTAGGTTTAATAGTTTGTGTGTTATCATCATCAATTTGGCTAATTTGCTTATTTTGATGTGCAGTGATCTTTGTTAAAGATAAAGATTCTGCGAAATCATCATCCCAATTATCGGTTTCATCGTCAGGTTCTGCAATTGCAACCGATAATCGATTTTGCTGTGTGGTGGAATTATTGTTTATAACATTAGGAACGTACCCCATGAAATTATCACCTCTGTTATTCTCAGTTGATACCGGAATGTTTGGTAATTTTGACGGTGGTGATGAACTTGGATTATTATAATTAGGTGATTGGGTTTGTTGAACCACTTTAAAATTTGACGGAAAAGAAGCGGCTGATCTTATGGACTCACTTCTCCTCCTGTATTTATATTTTGGATTCTCTATAGCCTGATTCCATTCTTGAACTTTCTTTATCGTTTCTTCCGTTTTTATTTGTTGAAGTACTGAATCTTTAGCCCTCTTACGAACACCAGCTATCCAAGAATGTTTTAATAATCTTCGGGCGGAAACTCGACGATTACCATCCTTTTGAAAACATTGCAAAAGGAAATCTTTCACAGCAGGTGAAGCACTTTCAGGCAAGGGAGGATGTTCATCCTGAACAATACGGAAAAGTGCAGGCATTGGATCCAAATGATGATAAGGAGGTTTTCCTTCCATAAGTTCAATTACGACACACCCAACACTCCAAATATCCGATGAAGTAGTAGCACCAGATAATTCAATTATTTCTGGAGCCATCCAATAAGGTGACCCAACTACAGTAAAGTCGCTTAGGGACGTAGTTTTCGTGGCAACACCAAAATCGGCAAGCTTGACTAAACCTTCTTTTGTCGTCAAAATGTTTGCACCCTTAATATCCCGATGTATTACACCTTGATCATGAAGGTAGAGTAAACCATCTAAAACTTGACTTATATATACAGCAACAAGGTTTTCTGGAAATTTTCCAAACTTTTTACATATATTATGCAGGGAACCATTCTCACAATATCTTTAAAATCGATTTAAATTAATATTGTTAATAAAAGGTCTATGTTGAAAAGTAAGATATACTCGCAATTTTTTTTTTTTTTTTTTTTTTTTTAAAAAAAAAAAAACTCACTCCAAAATTATATATAAAAATTCTTTTGTCTTGGCATATCCTTTGTATTGTACAATATTTTGATGCTTTAAATAATTTTTTTTAATAATAAAACAAAAAAATTATTAAAAAAGAAAAAAAAAAAAAAAGAAAAAAATATAGGGAACATTTTTAAGAACTTACGTCAAGATTTTTTAATAAATCAATTTCTGTCTAGTAATTAATTTGCATAGACATATCAATGGATTTTTGAAAAATCCAAAATTAAAAAAAAAAAGATCAAGTAAAGCTATAATAAAAAGACCTACCATAATAAAATTCAATTCGGATTTTGGTATGTTACTTAACTTCACACGTTTGACTGCTACAGCTTCGCCTGTTTCCCAGTTCAATGCTCGATAGACCGAACCAAAGGCGCCTTTCCCAATGCAGTCACCCAATTGCTAAACGAAAATTTTTCTTGAACGATTAAATCACTTGATCTAACAACAATTCAAAGAAAAAAAAGAAGAAAAATAATTATGATAATAACGCTTACGTATTGATCAATAGTTTGGTTTGTGGTATTAGATCCCATTGCGATACTTTTGAGTATAAATTAATAACTACCGAGTTTCACTAGGGTAAGAGAAGGGCATTGAAGAACACAAATAAGTGAATAGTTGATAAAGGGTGGTTGAAATATTTAAACAGAGTATTTATAACGGTTTAAGGGAAACTGGACGGGGGGGGGAAAGGAGTTGGTACTTTAAATAACGAGGGACGACCTTAAAGGTGAACTAATAAAGAACAACGAATTAATTAAAAACACCCAAATATCTAACATTCAAAAATAAAAAGATCTAAAGAAATCAATACCTTAATGTCTTCACGAGCAATGTGCACTAGACTAGATATATGAAAAAAAGTTTTTCGGTGCCAAATCGAATGTTTATAATTAATAATATTTTTTGTGGTAGCGTTGATCAACCGTACAACGACGAAATCGCGGAATTTTTTTTATCTTTTTTTTTACAAGGGCAAAAGGGGTATCGAAAAGTTTTTGTTCAATGCAAATCATTTAATCATAATATTTAAAGATAATGAAGGTATCGCCTTATTCGGCTAGATCTTTTACAACTGCGTCTGTGCTTTTGTTTTTATTTATGCACATTCGATAACAAAATCGAGCAATAAACATACAAAAAGGAAATCAATGTTTCGGGGTTCTATTTATCAATATATCATTTTAAAGACATGAAATTTATCATTATTTTCGCGGTAAACGAATTTTCCCTCGATATTTTTCTAGTCAAAAAATGTATTAACAATTGTTTAGGAACGCGGAGAAGTCTTGGAACTCGCTTCATGATTGTATGAGAAGTCAACATTGTCACATTTTAAATCGTTGAGACAAAGAAATTGTTGATTTTATTCGTTTTATTGAACCCTGCATGTGCAGCATCACCCTAACCACTAATTTTAAAAAAATTTATTATTTGAATCTACATCTCGAGTTGTCGGAAACGTTCATTCTAAATTAATTAAATCTTCATCTTGTACGTACTGTAATAAAATTTTGAATATTTTGTCCCTTCATTTGAATAGTAATATTTGAAATTCACGTGATCCCAACTAAAATTTTATTAAACTTTAAAACAAATAAAGTTTTATGCTAGTGTTTCACACAATGTTCTATTAAATCGCTCGACAAGGCCATTGGTCTGAGGATGATATGCAGTTATCAGCTTATGCTTTACCCCCAATTCTTCACATAGAGAATCTAGCATTTGATTCACAAAATGTGTTTCTCTATCATTTAATAATTCTTTAGGGCATATAGGTTATCATTTTGATTATAATTTAGAAAAATCCATTAGAAATATTGAGACTTTGGCTAACAAATAAGCAAATTTTACAAATATTAAAGTATTTTTAATATTTAACTTATAAATTTGCTAAATTTTTTAGAATAATTTAACTTGCTAATATCTCTTTTGAACTAAATTTACAATTTTAATTAATTGACAACGGAAATCTCGAAGTCAACTGCTTTCTACCTGAACGTCTTCTAAATCTCTTTCGACGCCAAAAAAAAATATTACATTCAGCGTTCTCACAACAGTTCCAATAAATTTTTTATGAAGCAGAAAAGAATTAATTAGTTGAAGGAACGAGGGACACTCTCGAAAGAACGATGTGGGCATTTCCAAAAAATGTATTATAAATCAAATGAATTTTCGATATAATAAAGTTTATATTTGGAGATTTATTAATCTCAGTTTTATTTTAGTTTTTATTTTATTTTCTCTTCGGGGAGGATTCTTTTCCGATATTTGAATATCGAAAAACTTGGATTATTTGGTACTTGCTGATACGTAATTTGATCACCTTAGTTTGAATCCCCAAAAAAATATGCATATCCGAGGAGAAGGTTTCCTCCACCCTATCGCCAAGGCACAGTCAGTAAGGGGAATAGTTCACCCTTGCCACGCGTGATGGCAAAAAAGGAAAGGTCAATAAGTTTCTTTTGTTGAGAAACCCCGGAATTAAAAATATAATGACAGTTCCGCTATATATAATTTTGTTTAGTTAATTTCTCCGGAAAATTTTCTCATACGGAATGGCATAATCAACATCAAAACAAATTTATTTCATATGATGGAGAAATCACGTAATCACACAAATGAAATTGATTGGTTTTATTTATAATTTACAGTAATGGTTTGTCATATTCGTCTTAAATTATTGTATGTTTTAGCACGACAAATTATATAACTGCTAGCGGCTACACAAACTCCGCCACCGAATCCACCAAGCAACAAAGCTATTGTGGTTCCCACCGCTTCTTTTGTATTTGGAATGATATATTTATAACAACTTACATCTTCCGGTTTTATCGTTTCCTCTATTAGAAAAAGAGTTATCCATTTATAAATGTCATTTTCACTTAAATCTAAAATGTAAACATCGGAAGTTCGACCATGGGTTGGCGAAAATCCTAAAACAAGAGAGAAATTAAAAAAAAAAAATCCCGAAGAGGAAGGTCACATGAGCAATTAACACTGGCCTACCAAATGCTACTACCATATAATTACCAACCATAACGGCTGTGTGTAACCAAAGATCGGGAACAGGATAATATGATTTAGGTTGTGACCAAATATAAGGAGTTGTGGTAGTATTTAAAACGCACAGTTGTGGGTTAGCTGCGGTATCATTTACTTCACCTCCATAAATGATAATTCTTCCATCAGGAGCTAAATGATATTTTTTATTCGTTACACGACGGAATATTTTATTTAACAAAAAATCTGGGACGCACCTAAAACAGCCGTATGTTCTCCTCGGACTCCGGGAATGTTACCTTCTGCGATCTTTTTGGCAAAATTTTGCTCCAGAATTTATAATGTTTTTTTTTTAAAAAAAAAAAAAATAAATAAAATTTTTTTTTTTTTTGAAGAAATGCTTACCATTGTAGACCAACTGTCGTTATTAGTATCATAGATAAAAATCTATAAAATTGTAAACAAGTAAATAAATAGTTTAACGAACACAAAGCGACGAAAGAAAATGAAAAATAATAATTAATATAATAAATAATAATAAATTTCACACTTCGCTCATATCGACGTATTCATAAGTTTCATTGGGGAACCTTTGGATTCCTCCAATGTAAATTATAATTCCGTCTGGTAGTATTGCAACAGCATAACTTGTCCTTGGTATTGGAGCACCTTCTTTGGAGCCTTCATACCAGATTAAATTTACCGTGTCTAAAATGGTCATGTCATTGAAATCCGTTGTATTTGGATATCCTGTATATTTGTCAGCAGTTCCCCCGAATATATACATTTTTCCAGCATCATCACTTACGGCAGCAAAATTTCTCCTCCTTAGAGGAGTCGCTCCCTTTATGTTTGGTTTATTCCATTCTTCTTTATTCGTATCAAATACATAAACGAGAGCACTGTCATTATTAAATTCCATTTGACCCCCGAACAAAAAGATTAAATCATTGTTTACACCTCCAATTGCACTTGAAGCCCAACTATTTGCCGGTACTTTGCCTAAATGTGTAATGTCCGTCCATGATATTCTCCCTATCGTATTATTAAAAGGTATATCTGTAACATCAAGGTAAAAAAAATCGTTTGTTGGTCGATATGAACCACTTAAGACCATAACATCTCCCCCCAAGACATACAATTTATTTCCAATGAGATTTGCTGTCGGGGTATCCCTTGGTATGGTTTTTGCGCTTATAAAAATTAAAAAAGTGACCGAAAGAACGAATATACTTATCATGTTTATTTATTATAAGTTCTTTTTTTATTATTATTATTTTATTATTTTTATTATTTTATTTTTTAATTTTTTAATTTTTTTATTTATTTTCTTTTTTTTTTTAAAAAAAAAAAAATAACAAAAAAAAGTGATTGAATTTTTCGGAAAAAACAAAAAAAAAAAAAGTTGAATCGTATCACAATCTTATTTACATTTAATCTGCTTCCTTGGAGAATATTCTTAATCTTGTCCTTTTTTAGATTTTATTATATGCTCCGGGGGGACTCGAAATCTCGATATGATGTTGTAATCACTTCCGTACTTTAAAAAATCACTTAATTGATATTTGACCCTTTATCAAAAACAATTATCATATTTCGATTTAACCTGCATGATCTCTTTAACTGAGGCAAAAAATGATTCTTTTTCTTACGTAACTCCTCCCCCTTACTTAAAAAATCATTTTTAATTAGATTTTTTTTTTTTTATTTAACAGAAAAAAAAAGAATTAAATTATGGGGGAACATATTAAAAAAAAAATTAAATTTTTTTTTTCCTTAAATATAATAATAATAATAATAATAATAGGGTATTAATTAATAAATCGATTCGATTTATTATTTATTATGTTATTTCTCAATTTCAGTTTCGTTTTTTTTTTTTTTTTTTAAAAAAAAAATAAAAGATCCGAGGAAAGAATTAAATAAATTTCACGTTCGTATTATGCCAATTTATCTTTTAATTAATTAATTAATTTTTTTTTTTTATTTTCGATCCCAATGAAATAAAAAAAAAAAAAAAAAATTTATTGATATAAAGATGCTTGGCAAAATCTTTTGAAAGAAACGTTCCTTTTGAGAAATTTCATCTTCACTCTTTTAATTAAATTCTTTTCCTTGGTGAAAAACTTCCTTTCCGTAAATATTGTGATTGTGATTATTTCCCTCTCTCTCTCTTCGTCCCCAATACCTCTTTTTTTTTTTTTTTGTTTTTACTTGACAAGGAAAACATGATTTCATGTCGTTATAAATGATAATTTCTTACAAATTTTTTCACGGTACATTTTATCTCATCATCTTTAAATGCCTTTTTTTTTTTTATGCCTAGTATCTTTTAAGTAATAAATTATTTTGAAACATTAATTATATTAAAAATTTTAGACTCAAAAATGAATGATGAACTAGATCAAAATAAAAATCAAAAACAACTACAAACACAAGAATCATCCCCTCAATCACACCCAAAACAATTACAATCACGAGAACACTCATTACAATCCCTTTCCCAAACAGAACAACAGCAACTTAATCCTTGTAACAACAACGAATTAAGCGATATCAATAACACTAATCATAATTCTAACAGTCAACCCGAAAGCGTCATTACCATAGGTGACAACGAACAAGACAACGAATCGTTCAATTTTGATAATCATCCGTTCGTTGTTATTTCACAACATTCCAGTCAACAATATCCAACTCCTCGATTAATATCTGAAGACGAAGCAGAGGAGGTGTTCACCGAATTTTCGGATTCTGAATCAGAAAAGGTTCATAGTATAATTGATGAAGAAAATATGCCTTCGATAGAAAATGAAGGAATCTGTCTTACCTCTGAAAATTGGATAACTCGTAGAGATGAAACGGTAACGAGAATCGATCAGTTTATACAACGTGATAGAGTGATATTAATTAGAGCCCCACCGTTCACTGGGAAAACTTCCTTGTGTATCTTGTTAGAAGAATATTATCGTAGAAAAGATGTTCCGGTCCTACAAATATGTTTTTTAGGTGTTGAGGATATGACCTTTGAGGAATTTTGGATCAATGAAACTGGAAAAAGTTGGAAATATTGGCTTAACCCCAAACACGGTGAAAGGATTATCATATTAGATGAGACTCATCATATCTTTGACGGAGCCCAATATGAAACATTCTGGCTAAGAATAAAATCGTTGTGTCGTCAAGCTTCACTTGGTAGAGAAACTATAAAGGTCATCGCCTTTTCTACGGGAGGTAGATTGGCTACATCCGCTCAAAGTCCTGTGGATTTTCAACAGAAATTTGGATTCGGTTTAGTTCATTGTACGCCATCCGAATTAAAGGAATTAGTCGAAGCGTTTAATAAATACAATTCTAAAAAGAAGATTCATGTTAGTGAAAAAATTGCTCAACACATTATGGAATTCACCGCTGGACATTTGGGTCTGATTCGTTGGATATTAAACGGAATTGATAATTATTTCTCTTATCGCGGGACGAGTTACAAAATTACCACCGATCCCGAAATAATGTCATACTTTACGTCATCGGATTTCATTGAACATGTTAAAGCTCATCGTGGAGCTCCTCTTTACAAGTTTAATACTGCGGAAGGAGAAGTTATAGATAAACTTCTACTTAAGGATGAGTTACGTATTCATTCGACTGGTCCGGATGAAGCCGTAACTGCATTACTTAAAGCCGGAGTATTATTTTATATTGATGACAAAGGTCCAGAATTTATTTTGAGAGAAGGTCGAGTTGGGTTCGTTTCGCCTGTAGCTCGATTACTTTCATTCTTTCATCGTTGTGTGTCTTTTAAACAACCACTACAAGATGGTTTCACTTTACAAGAACTCGTTCGTGAAGCTTTATCAAGAGTCAATTCTAAAGCTTTGACTCATAACCTAGGACGATCAAAAGATGGGATGAGACTACTTGAGCGCGTTTGGCAAATGGAATTCTATAGAGCAATCTATAGTTGTTTACCTGATGAAATGCATATATCACCTGATGTAGGAAGGATCTTTGCGACAGATGGTGTAGTCGACTTTTACATATCTGAACCTCAATGGGCAATTGAACTTTTGATTGATGGAATTGACATGAAAAGACATCATGAGCGTTTTCAAGATGGTAATCTCTTTTTTTTTTATATATATATATTTTGGCCATTTTATATTATTTTATTTCATTATTTAATCGAATATTGGATTGGTTATCTTTATTGCTAACTTTCAACTTTTGTTTCATTTAGGAGGACGATATTCTTCGATTCCTATAAAGGATTATATCATTCTTGATATCCGTGAAACACGAACGGTAATCAAATTGTACCCTAATACCTGGCATATTACCCCAAACACTGATTTTACAAGTTTTAGCATAATAGAAGGAAACACGAGTTTTGATGTATCAGTAAGAAGAGTATTAAATCGGTCTAATATGAAAATATCTACAGAAGAATGTGAAGCGTTAGAATTTGAGATGAAAAGTTTAAAACGTAAACGAGATGATGATGAAGAACTTCAAGAATATAAAAAACGACAAAATAGAAGGGATGTGATTGAAAGTTTAGAAAAGTTGGTCGATTTCTTACAAAAAAGGGAAAGGTACCTGATGGAAAGGGGTGCAGTTGAAGAGGCCAAAGAGACTCAACGTGAACTTGATCGAGCTTCTGGAGAACTAACTAAAACTTTGTATGAATCACTTGGTCGATAAAATTTTTTAATTTGTGCCTTTTTTTTTTTCTAAAAAAAAAATTGTTTTGCTCGTTCGAAAATTTTTTTATCTCAGTTTTAACATTATTTAAATAAAGATAAGAAAAAATTTTTTTTCACGGTTTGATACCATGAATAACTTTAACTAATATATTTCTTTGGTAATCAGTTAAACCGAATAAATTATCTTTCGTTAACAAATATAATATGTAAGGACGACGGTTACGCAAATAGAAATTTGAAAAGAATCAGAAAACGCTTTTCATTATTAATATACTTGCTAAAAATAATCAATTATATCATAATAGTAGTACCGAAACAAGGTTCTTTTGCATTTCATTTCTTTTACACGTTTTATTGAAATAAATTATAATGCTGCTTCTACTTATTAAGTCACTTTCAAAATGACACATCTCCAATCTTATCATAAGGAATAAAGATATACCGAAATATCTTATTAATGCATATAACTATGCAAGGTCCCAAGCGATAAATTTAATGTAATATCATTTGAAGAAATTAAAAATACAATTATAAGTTATTGTAAAGCGGGTAAAATTTTACCGGTACATTCACCGAATCCAATCAAATAACCTTCCCCTTTACAATATCCTGTTAATATTATTTCATCTCCATCTTCAATAAATTTTCTTTTAATTCCATTCTCGAACTCAATTTCATTTTGTCCATTCCATGTAATCTCCAGTAAAGACCCTCTAGAATCTTCAGTCTAAAGCAAAAATATTTTAATTTTAATTAATTTTTAATTTGACTTGATAAATAATATAAAATAACTTACACGTCCACTTATAGTTCCAGTACCACATAAATCACCAGGGCGCATATTACACCCGTTTACCGTATGATGGACAAGTTGTTGCTTTAGAGACCAATACATGTACTTTAAATTTGATCTTGTTAACGTTTTGAAAGAATCACTTTCATTTGCTATTCAATAAAAGCAAAGATCGTTAAAGATATTTAAATTAAGTTGAATCGAGAAAATACACACTCAATCATTACGTTTCATTTTTACTTCTAATTGAATATCATATGCCGATGGAAAATTATGTTCGAGATAGGATAAAGGAGTCGGATCCTATAAAAACAAATAAAAAATAATAAAATAATTAAACAATTTTCGTTTTAAAATAAAAAGGATATAAAACTATATATATTAAGTTACAAACCTGAGTGGGTCCATTAGTTAAAAATGGTTCTAAGGCATCCAACATGACAACCCATGGTGAAATGGTTGTTCCAAAATTTTTACCCAAAAAAGGGCCTAATTGATAAAATAAATGATTTTATTAAGTTATATTAAAAAATAATAATGATTGTTTTATTCATATATAAAAATAATTCTTACCTAGCGGTACATATTCCCAGGCTGATATAATTAATATTACAATAGTATTCAACTAATTTTTCTGATTAATGGATTTAAAGGACATAAATAATAATATAATATATACTTTCCTTGTATATCCCGAGCTATTTAGAATGATTCATATGATCAGGTCAGATGAGTGAAAAAATGTAAATAATAAAAGAAATAAATAAACACTTCATTATTTACCACTCCAATCATTCATTAAAACCAGGCCAAAAATATGTTGACTTGCTTGATCAATCGGAATTCGCTCCCCGGGTTTATTACCTGAACCAACAAAGAATGCCTAAGTAATTTAAATGTATAAGAAAACTTATACTTTTTCGTTGCGATAAGAAGGATACGCTTTACCATTTCTAATTCAAAATCTAACTTGACGGAGGGACCGAAAATTGGAGGTTGATCTTTTACAGGTAATCTTTGTCCACATGGACGAACAATATCCGTTCCGGAAACAACAATTGAAGAAGACCGTCCGTGGTATCCAACCGGCAAATGTACCCTTGAACGTTTTTTTTTTAAGTTAATGTACCTTACAATATAAAACGAATCGATAAATACTAACCAATTAGGCATCAATGCATTATCTTTGCCTCTGAACATTACACCAACATTAGTTGCATGTTCTTTTGAAGCATAAAAATCCGTATAGTCTCCAATCTGGGCTGGTAAATGCATTTTAGCTGCTTGCTGTGCCACGAATGCTTTTTGTCGAAGCTGGTCATTGTCTCGTAATTTTGGATTACCATTTGACAATATGTTTTGTAAGAATCTTCGTGTAGCTTGCCATAACGGTTTTCCTAATGACATAAACGAATTTAAAGAAGACTATATAACACAAAAAATTAATAAATGAAAAAATTAATATAAAATGAGAATAAATTATTCGCATCATGTAATTATTACCTGAGAAAAAACATTCGATGGATCCTTCAATTCCGGAACATGTTCTTCAAATAAAGTAGTTATGGCAGTCAAGTCTAATATTTGGTCCCCTATAGCAACGCCGACTCGGGGCGTAGGCTATACATGAATTAAAAAATTAGGAAATAATTAAATGAAAATCATGCGTTCAACTCCAACTTACATTTTGCTGTGTAGAAAAGATTCCAAATGGTAAATTTTGAATAGGAAAATGTGAATCGAAAGGGATTTGTATAAAAGATTTCATGATTTCTTGGATTGAAGTTTAACAAGTTGCATCATATAAATAACAAAAATTGAGTCAGACGACCGTGAGAAATCGGTAGCTTATCTAATATGAACATTTTCACATTTGGAAGGTGCTACTAGTCGATGATCCTATTATCAATGTCGATCCTTTTATTTAAGCATTTTTATTTTTTAGCATCTACTATCGGAATTGGCAAGTATTATCGCATCACGCGATATCCAGCCTCTATTCTTCGTCAAGAAATTTTCTGAACATCATTCTGCGCATTGTTACCATTCATGATCTTTAGAATAAGATCACGTGTACCGATTACTTTGATCAGATTATAATAAGAATTCTATCTTATATCTTCGGGCTTAATTATTGCAAATTATTTACTATAAAGTTCCATTTGAATATCTAATAAAATATACATCTGAGAATTTATAAAATAAAGATATAGTTTAACAGCATTAATAGATGCTTTTGTTAAAATATTAGACTTCTTGAAAATTTCTCCAATAGCTAAGTTGCATTGATGGATAAAATATGATAAAAAATATATTCAGAATATTTAAAATGAAGTTATTGTCTACATAAAAATATAATAAATTAAAAAGAATTATTATTTTTATTTATTTTTTATTTTTTATTTTAATATATTTTAAAAATAAATTAATACTCTATAATATTTGTAATATTATTATATTATTATTTAAATTAAATTAAAATAACTTACTATGTTAAAGCATATGCTGCAGCATTATCACTTATAACTGCAGCTACTTTTATTAATTGTTGCTTTAATTCTTGTAATATTTCTTCAACATGTGGAATAACATCAATTGCATGCTCTCTTTGTCCACTTATATCTATTGTTTTTCACAATAAAGTTTCACCAGAAGGCAATATTATTATAACTTCAAATAATTCTTAATTTAGAATATTTTTCCATCTATCAAATACAAGTGTAATACTAACCTACTCATGTACTTAATTAAGTTTATCTCATTATAACTTATTAATATTTTTGACAGTTTGATCTATTATAGGATCAGATAGTTGTTTTTGATCTGATAATTTTAAATTTAAATTTAATCAATAAAAAAAAGCTTGAGTAGAAGAATTATTAACCTATTGAAAAGTCCAATTATTAGCCACTATCATTTTAATTAAAAGATCATTAAATATAGAAATTTCAATTTTAGTAATATTTTGCATAGCATATTTAAGTAGTGATTGCTTAGATTTTTCAACTTATTTTTTATTAAATTTAGAAAACTGACTTATAAAACTTGTAGAACTTGTAGAATTTGTTGAATTTGTTAAATTTATAAAAAAAACTTGTTATAAAAGCAGTATCATCATCATCTATAAATAATAAATCAATAACTAATTATTTTCTTTTAAAAGAAATATAAAAAAACTTTAAATTAATTATTCATATAAGCAGATGTTACTCACTCTGTTTATATTATAGTGACATTTAAATATGTTTATCAATTTTGATTTACTGATTTATTAATACATAATAATACGCACTTTTATTATATCAAGAACTAAACCATTTTTATGTGCCTTTTGTTCAAACACTCATAAATCAAAAAAACTCTCCAGATACACATATATACTTCACATTATAATAATAAAATTATACTATACTACTACTCATTTCTGATCAAGTCTGACGTTAAACTCAAAAAATACTAAGATATAATTGTTTTTCTTATTAACAAATGACTAGGATTTAATCGAACAAGTATAGGTTGTCATCATATTCATATAGACTTATTCCCTAAGCATATTTTTGCATATTTGTTTAAAAGTGAAACAACCTTTAATTATAATCCCTTATAACACAAATATCAATATTATTTTAAAAAAGTAGAAAGTGGATAAAACTGAGTTTACTTTTAAATTATTTCAACTAGGATACTAAATATTATAAAAATGTTCACACAAAAGGTTATATTTACATAAATAATGCAGATAAAAAATATAAAATCAAATTTTTATGACGTGAAAATAAATTATAACAAGAATCTTATGAATTTTTATGTGAATCTCTTATAGATGAATTTTATGTAACTTCTGGTGATTTTATCAAACAGTAAGAGAGTTAAATAAATATTTGATATTTATAATATATTACATTAAATTTATATATTACATTTATAGTCTTACAGATAAATTTCTCAATCCAACTTTACAATCTGAAAATATAACATTAGGGTTACTATTAGAATTTAATTATCCTATATATTCATTTATAGAATTTTTAATAATGTAATATAGATAAATGACATACAATAAAATAAATCAATTAATTCATAATGAATTAAAAGCATTAAAAATCAATATATTTTATTTTTATTATTTATTTTCATTATTAATAACATGAACTTTTTGCTGAAAAGTAATAGGTGTATTATAAATCAAATAATAAAATTAACATATTTTATAGACTATAATATCATAAACTACTAGTTTATTAAGATTACTACTACTCATTAACTGGATAACACTCTTATAAAAATGTTATCCAGTTCTGCTATAATGTTATCTAGTTTTGAGTAAACTATTACCTAGTTATAAGTATATTGTTACCTAGTTACTATTTTTAATGTTCTATGGTCTTTTTATTGCTTTATTACTATCTATTTGATTTTATTACTCTATAGCCTTTTTATTGCTTTATAGATATTTGCTTAATTTTATTACTCTGTCCTTTTTTTATTTCCTTCTAACTATCCATTTGTTTTCATTATTCTGTAATCTTTTTGTGGCCAATATACTAGGCTAACGTTTATTGCATAAATCATGTTTTGATCGGGTGATGCAGTAAATTTACAGATCAGATTTGACTGACACTATGCTATATTTTTGATCTGAACTTTATGGCAAAATATCTTAGCTTTCTGTGATTAAATTTATGCGATTTTAAGCTCATTTAGATGAGGACGTTAAGAGCTTTCCAATGATATTAAGATCGCATGGATCAGATTCCTGGATGCTGAGTTATTGCATTCCAAAGTTTTGGAAAAAAATATAGAATAGTGCTGGTTGAAATTAATGAAATTTACTGCGCCTTACTGCGTTAATTACGTATTTCAATTCCTTGCCAGTTCTAGGTACTTTTCTGTCACTTTTGAATAACTTTTGAGGGTCTGATTTAGTTGTCAGTTGGTTAAAGAATTAGAGGTATAATTTGTATTATATTGGTCAGCCCATATATTTTCCTTCTTGATTGTCATCTCTTGATTGCCAAATGAGGCATAAAATGCTGAATTTGCAATCCATCTATTTGTTAAAGATGTGTTGTAATCCATTCACCCACTTTTTATTACTACAGTAGCGGTCATAAGTATCCGACCGCCCAAGATCGTCCAAAATTATTATATAACTACCCCTTAAATTTTCCAGAAATATAATATAACACAATACATGATCACCTGT
>CAJVPQ010000878.1:0-22400 GCA_910591825.1 Funneliformis caledonium
ATATACCGATATTTGATCAACATAATAAATAATATCGGTATATAAAATTTTCATAGTATACCGATAATTCTGTGTACCGATACATTTTCTCAAAACAGGAGCATCGGTATATAGAGGTTCGACTGTATATATATATAAGAATTTCAATTAATATAGCCTATTTTTTATACAAAAACTTCAAACAAAAAATTCTCTTAGCGACGGAAATAAGTTTATTTCAAAACTTATTCTATTAGTTTGTTCTATCTTAACAAACTACATAACAAAAGGTAAGAATTTCGTATATTTTAACCATTTTTGAGTTAAACTTATACTAAAAATTTTCCAGTTCGGTAGTCTTTGATCTCAAAAACCTAAAAAACAGGTTACGCGATATGGGACTTTCGTTAAAATTTTTTATATGATCACGTGATCGGGTGCTTAATTTTAAAATATATTTTCATTATAAATGTTCTAAAGAGCTTTGAAAGTCTTATATTAATTTTAGTTAAATTTTATAATAACAGCCAAAAAATTATATGAAAAAAATAAATTTATTTTATTTTAACCAATCATCTTCGATCCAGATTTTTATTTTAAATTTTGCAAACTTCATTTTTTTCTTTGCGTTTTTGCTATTGTGAAAAACAAATATACTAAGTAGTTTGTCAGATGACGAAATTCTAAGTATAGTTATGTCTTTATGACGCGTTAAAACACGTAAATATTTTAGAACAAATATAGGTTAAATTCTCATCGAGATAATAATAATAATAATAATAAAATCAATTTTAAGGCCTTAAATAATAGTAATGGAGTTATTTGAAAGTTTTACGCGTAATTATGAAGATACTGTAGAAAGTCCTGTATATGGTTACTTACTTCACAATGACGAGCAAAGACTTGAAATTTCGGAAATGAATCCAGATATGTCTGTAAGGGAGCTTTCCATAACGCTCGCTAATAATTGGAGAAGTTTGTCTGAAGTTTGTATTATTTATGTACTGTATTTATTGTTTTAAAGAATATATTCATAAACTTTGTTTATCATCATCAAGGAAAAGAAAAATGAATATTCCGAGAAGGCTAAAGAATTGAATTGGAAGCGACTCAGCGAGGTTTGCATTTTATGGATAAAATATAATTGATATGAGCGCGCCTGGCATGTTTTATGTATTATATTAAGTATCTTACCAAGCTTATGCTAAAAAAAGTGCGAAAAAGGCGTGCAACTTGAACATGTAAGGGATTTGGTTGTGAAATTGAAAGAGACGCGTTATCCATCCAAAAAATCAAGACAACTCTTATATTATAAAAGGAGCGAAGAAAGTGATGAGGACGTGTCAGATTTAAACATTTATACGCAAGAATCATATCAATATGATTCAAATGCCAATTCATCATCTACAGTGTCAGTCGATTCATTAGAACAACCATCAACCGCATTTGCACATTATGTAATTGATGGTTCACCAAGTTTGTTGCGAGTGTATCCTAACATGAATTTCGAAGGTGTTAAACAAGTGTTACATGATAATTGGAATAATATGTCACCGGACCATCGAGCTCCTTGGGTAACGATGGCTGAACAAAGTTGTGAGGGTTATGAAAATCATGTTTCAAATACTGATAGTAATGACTCATCCGACAACGATTTTGATGACTTGTTTAATAATACTGAAGAAGGATCCGAAGTTGATGAATCCAACCAAAGTTATATTCAAGAATTAATTCATACATATAATAATCACAAAAAATCACATCATGAAACAGTTCAAGTTCCTACATATTCCCACTGTGAACCTTGGTTACAACCATCTAAAATGATTGAAAATAGTGTTGAAAATGGGGAATTAGTTACAATACCCCCAATTTATACGACACGTCAAAGTGAAGTTGTGACTAAAAAGGACCTTACTGTCGTGGACAATCAATTGGACGTACAATCTTCATATCAAAAAAACATTTCAGCTAACACTCGCATTCTTTCATTCACTCAAGAAAACATGCAAACTGGTCAAACGTTTATTTCTAAACCTTCAGTAAAATGCGATAAACCCCTTGAAATACAATTCTTTGTCAAACCTTTCGACAAAGAAAACGTAGCATCGCCTGGTGAAAATAAAAGGGCTCCATTTTATTTTACATCAACGATACCATTTCATCCACGTAATATGAACCGTTCCAATGAAGAGAATGATCATAAACCTCGTGACGTACAACAATTTCAACAAGATCGACGATACGGACTCAAAGTGCCAGTACCATGCATAGGTGCATGCGATCATTATCAAAGAACAGTCAAATTTGATAGTAATTATAGATATGGCCTACAATCTCGACAAACAGAAATAAACAAAAGCATTAATAATAAATGGAAACAAATGGTACTCTCTGAAAGGAAAATGTGGGAAGATATAGCAAAAGTAGACAAAGAAAGATATGAAAAGGAAAGGGAGAATTATTTAACTTCTCAATACGAGTGTTTTCTTAAATCTCAAGAAGGAATTCCTTTGTATGATTGGTTCAAAGCTTAAATAGTTGGGAAATAATAATTATATTAATGATATGTTTTAATTCTTTTCTCTTTATTTTGAAGTTTCATTTTACCTAATAGGTGAAATAAATAAATTCAAACAGAAAACAGAAACGACAAAATAAACTTTATTCCTAGCATTCTGCATGTTGTCTTTTTTTTTTTAAAAAAAAAAAAAAAAGAAATTTTTTAATGATGATGTTACAAAATGTCTATATAACTCAAATAGCGGACGCTCCAGTAATAATATCCACTATATTAATAAAAAAAAAATAATAATATAAATATATATTAATATTCATGTAAAGTATTTGATTATATAGGAAAATCACACCCTTTCTTACCCAATTCATTAGTAATGGCAGCTTGACGACCACGATTATATGTCATAGTAAGTTTTTCAATCATTTCACCAGCGTTCTTGGTAGCATTTTCCATAGCACTTCGTTTAGAAGCCATTTCAGCGGCATGACCTTCAACAAGTCCCCAGTAAATGGAATTTGCAAAGGCGAATTCTTGTAAATTTTCCAAAACATCATCCTCGACTTCATAAGAATCAAAATTACCTATTTATTAAATGAAATAAATTAAAAGGGTTTGCCTTGTATAAAAATAGATAAACATTATATAAAATATTTAATTAATTAAATTAATTACCAGATTTTGTAAAAGTTGATACGGAAAAAGCGGGAATAGTTTGTGCCTCATAAGATATAACAGATTTAAAATAATTATATACAATAGTGGCTTGGTCAAAGTCAAGCTTTTCTTTTAAAACAACATCAGCGATAGAACTTGCTTCATTATAAGTAGGGATAGATTTTCCAATTTGATTAAAAGAAAGTTTAATATTTTCACGTATAGAACGTGAAAGTTGAGCTTTTGCCTTATCTCCTAATACTACTACTTGAGAATCTGGTTTCCCTTCAATAATTTTTCTCGAAAACTTTGATACACTACTATGAATACCACCACAAAGTCCTCTATCCGATGAAACTGTGATAACTAAGGTATTTCCATCTTCCGTTTGTTTGGTATCAGCATGAGTGAAAAAAGCTATATATGCATCAAAAGAAATCTATTAAATTAAAAATCTTAAGATTTAAAAATGTGAAAAAAAAAATAAAAAAAAAATTCTCACCTGTTTGAGTACTACCAAATGTTCTTGCGACCTCCATTGCCCTTTGAGCTCTTTGATTGTTTTAAAAATTTATTTAATAAATATCGATGACAATACCATTAAAATGATCCATTATAAACGTACCGATTCATCTTTGTTGACGCAATCATTTTCATCGATTTTGTAATCTATTTTTAAATCGAATTGATACAAAATAATTAATGCTAAGTATAAACAAAGAAATATCTAGAATTTAATGAAGCAACAAAAGGGTACCTTCGCAATACTGTTAACCGACTTTAGCCGTAATTGAACTAATCATAATCAAAATGCTTTTAATTTTTTTTTTTTTTTTAATGTTAACACCAATGATAATCATCGTACTTAAACTTACTTTCTTTTAAAGTAGCATAATTACGGTTTTGACACCCGACGCTAAAATCAACGAACGACCACCGATTTTTTCAATTTTATCAATGAAGAAAATATTTTAAACGATATGATAATTTTTGGAAGCAAAAAAAAAAAAATCTCGAGGTAAAACTTTTTTTTTAGAGGAAATAAATTCTAACTACCCTCTAAAATTACTTATGCATACCTCTGGGTGGTGTTAACCACAACAGGGCGAATAGTTCGAATGGCAAACATTTTGTTTAAAGAATTCCTAAACCAAAAAAAAAGAAGCCGAAAATTGCTGATTATCTAACACAAAAAAAAATTTTTTTAATTATATTCACGTGATCAACAAATTTTTTTTTTTTTTTTTTGGTATAAAATTCTTTCTCTAAATAAATCTTGATTCTCTCTCTTTTCATTACATCCATATCCATCGCCAACATGGGTAGAGTAAGTAATAATAATTAGAATTCTCATCATATAAACTATTTATTCTTTAAATTAATTTGATTGGGGATGGATATGAATATTTTTTTTTCATCATTTTACAATTTGTTAATAGTTTCACGAGTATCAAGTGGTTGGTCGTAAACTTCCAAGCAAAAAAGACAGTATTCCAAGACTTTATCGTATGAGACTTTTTGCCCCTAATGAAGTTGTTGCGAAAAGTAGGTTTTGGTACTTCCTTAAAAAACTCAAAAAAGTGAAAAAAGCCGCCGGTGAAATTGTTTCTATTAATGAGGTACGTTTCAAGCCGTGCCAAATTGATTTTATTTGGGTATCCTCTATTTTTTTTTTTTTAATCATGATCACATTTAATTAAGGTCTTTGAAAAAAGACCTCTACAAGTTAAAATTTTCGGTATATGGCTTCGTTATGATTCTCGTTCTGGCACACATAATATGTATAAGGAATATCGGGAAATGACCAGGTTTAAAAGCATTATTTGTCGCATTTATTCTTGTTTTTCATAATTAACTTCATTACGCTAATCTCATTCATTTTAGAACTGATGCCGTTTATTCTTGTTGTAAGTTATCAAAAAATACTACGAATTTATCGTTTTTAGATTTATCTAAAGTGTTTTTTTTTTTTTCCTTTTAAATATAATCATAGACCAAGATATGGCTGCTCGTCATCGTGCTCGATTTTCTTCAATTCAAATTATGCGTGTCGCGGAATTGAAGACTGCTCAAGTAATTAATTAATTCTTTAATTCATTCTCTACAAATTTCTCTTAATTTATATTATCAAGAATCATTTCATTCATTCATATTTTTTTTTTTTAGGTGAGACGTCCATATATCACTCAACTACTCCAACCCAATCTCAAATTCCCTCTTCCTCATCGTGTACGAAGATCAAGGAAAACTACGTTCTTGGCCAAACGTCCTTCAACTTTCTATTAATTTACTTTTATTCGTTTTTTTTCCTCAAAAATGTGAGTTGCAAAGAAAGTAAATCCAGAATAATAATAATAAAAAAAAAATTTTTATTTTTAATAAAATGATTATTACTTTTATAAATAAAAATAATTGGTTCGCGAGTTGGAAACAATTAATTCACTTAGAATTTCGGGACTGCTAACAAAAATTTATATTTATATATATAAATATTTTTGGATTTGATTTTTTTGATTTTTTTCTATTTTTATTTTTTTAGTTTTTCTGATATATTACAAATGTTTTTTTTTTTTTTTGTTTTTTACAAAGAAATTTTTTTAGATCATCCTCTCATAAAATCCTCCCACCCTTTTTTTTTTTTTTTTTTGATTCTATTAAAAAAAAATGTGAGTTATCTAAATTAAATAAAATAAAAAATTAAAATTCGCCAGATAAATCAAAATAGTGCCTAAACATGCTTTCATTCTTTAGTTTTTCTGACTCAGCAATCACATAATACACGTGCAACATCAATTGAGGAAATCTTGATGTGAAATAAAAAAGGAACCCATCAGGTATTTCACCCAAAGATCTTTTGACATGTTCAGGAAGATCCTGGTAATGATGTTTCTGCAAAAATAAAAATAAAAATTTACAATAAATTAATAAATCAATCAATCAATCAATCATGAAGGAAACCATTTATCACAAGGGTGAAGTACCTTATTTCTTAACGCTCTTAATAAATCCCTCACTCTAGAACCATCATATTTTCGGTATTTGCCTAAATTTTCCACCAACACTCTATCGATTCGTTTATACCAATCTGGTCCTATAATATTCACCGCACCTTGTTCTAATCGTTGAAGTAATGGTGAGGGAGGTTCCCTTTCCTCTATCTCAAAACGATCGGACGCGTCCTGAAGAAATCCAAGGCGCTTAGACGGTGACCAGAAATATGGATGTAACATTACGGTTTCCGCTTTTGGTCTTTAAATCAAGTGAAAAGAGTATTTTTTAGTAAATTAATTTTTGATGGACAACATTGTTGATATTCAAAATCATTTAATGAATCAAAGCATACCGTTTTTTTGGATCTCGTTCTATCATTCTCATTATTAGATCTTTTGCTTCAATTCCTTCTTCTCCCATTCCATCCAACTTTGTTAGTTCATAAACTCCTTTTAAAATATTTATCTCTCTAGAATATCGATCACCAAACGGGTGATCACCCCCCGATAATACATAATAAAACAAACAGCCCGTTGAAAAAATATCAATCGCCTTTGTTACTCTTCGTGGTTGTCCGTTATCATAATCTGATCCTGTTGATGATGAAGAAGTAAATGAATTATCATTCAATCGATCTACGGATGTCCAAACCGAATCAACATTATTATTATTATTTCCATCTGGTGAAGGCGGTATTGATGGTGAAAGCAATTCTGGTGCTCGCCAACCAATAGTCCCACCTGCATTATTTGTAGTATTATGAAAACTACTGGAATCCCCCTCCAATTTTTTACATAATCCGAAATCTGAAATCAATACCCTCACAGGAACGGTTTGTTGTGAAACACCATCCTTTTGTATTATTCTCTTATGTTTTGAAGGTGAAATTAAAATGTTCTGTGGTTTTATATCTCGATGAACAATTTTCATTGAATGTAAATGATGTAAACCGGAAATGATTTGATGAAGGATCTTGGAAGGGTGTGATGAGGTTAATAAATCTGCATACTGAAACGTCGAACCCCTTTCAACCAAATCATGTAATGAGGCAGGACATAGTTCGAGGGCAATGTACAAAAATCTGTCACATTGCTCCTTACAAAAATATCTAATTACATTTGGATGATCATCACTTTCTTGAAGAAGTGACACTTCGTGATGTGCAACATCGTAAAAATCAAGTAACAACCGTTTAATCGCAACGTCACGTCCTTCAAACGTTCCCTTATATACGATTGTACCATGACTTCCGTAACCTATTAAATAAAATAGAAGGGTTAATAGGTTTCCTCATCTAATTAAATAAATGAAATGATTTCGTCTAACGACACCCACCTAAAATTATGTCGGATACTATCAACGAGTTCAATTTTATTTCGCCATTTGTATTAATACTTTGTTCGGTTGAGTTTATCCCACTCGTGGTCGATTGAGGATTAGCAACCGGAATATCCTCAAGTACCTCGGTTTTTTGTAACACTTCTTTAGGAAATTGAACTTTGGGGGAAGAAAATTTCCCTTTGTCTTCATCTTTTAATTCTATTTTTTTGGTATTAACGGTTGGATTTTTAGCATTTTTCTTTTTCTTTTTTCCAATTTCTTTTTTGTTATTATTTTTGGTGTTCAAAAGTTCTTTCGTAAAAGCATCACCATTATTACTGGCGGCGTATTGTGTTTTAAAGTTTAAGAAAGACGATATAGTTTTCTTGAAGGACTGACGATGACTTCCATTCCTTAGTACTTTATTCAAAAATACAAAACAAGAAACGGCAAAGATAATAAAGGCCCAAGACAAACCAATCTGCGCAATTGACCTTGCTTCTGGTTCAAACAAGAAACCGTTGGGATTTATGTTTTTTCTGACCGGAGGACCTTCAATGCCTGGACGCTGCGGTTCCCCAGTAACTAAATTATGCTTTCCGATCAAACACGCTGGGTATATACTAGAACCAGGGCGACAAAGAACTCCATTATCTTGTGATTCATTTTTCTTTTCGCTAGAAATTCGCTTGTTATAATAATCGAACCATAAAGAATCAGCGATGAATTGTGTCAATGGATAATTCTCAACCGACATGGCAAATAATGTGCCGTCGTTATCACCTATATATGCTGCCAGTTGAGAAGAAGGGTGTAATTTTTTCAGATGTTGATGGTATGTGTCGGAAGGTCGAGGTTGTCTTACGATATGTAGACCGCTTGGTAGATCCTTTGATGCCAACACGTCAAATACATTAACTGCCGGAGAAGAAAATTTATGATACCAAGCATGTTGACCTTAAAAATGGGATAAATATAATACATAAACGATGATTCCCTTCCTTATTCAATAAAACCTAATGTTAGATCTAATTCAATGGAAACTAAAAATTACCAGATGAAGACTCGGTAGAAAGAACTTCTCCGTTATGAGTTGACGCGATGTATAGATCATCGGGCGACGTTTTGTGCAACTGCTCAATTTTTAAATCGAAACTGTGCGGTACGTATTCAGTGTAGGTAGTATTCCATTTTGGTATGCCACGTTCGAAGATAGATATTTTATAGACTAATTTGAAAATAATTCAAACATGAGAATTTTTAAACCAAAATCCCCCCCTTTTTTAATGATAATAACGTTACAAAGAAATTAATTACCATTAATACCCATAAATATAGCATCTCTAGGTACCGATCCCATGGATGGACATTCTTTCTCTACTCCGTCACTACTGAAAAATTGTAGAATCTTTCCAGTAGCAGGATCGATGGCGAGGAATTTTGTTGATTTACTGCCAACAATAAATATTTTACCGTCAGCAGAACGAAATGGTGAATTCATCACGAGATATTTAACGGTATATGGAAATTTCTATTTTTTTCATTTCAATTTACAGTCATTCAATAATAATGTATTATAATAACAACGAGTGAACACACGATATCATCCCAAATAAAAACACCGTTTCAAATCCCCGAAATGTAAATCTAACGAATGAAATATAGTAAAGAACTATATATAATTAATAAACATTATTGAGAATGTATCTACCTGTAATCCTGTCTTTGGAGAAAACAAGTACAATATACCATCATTGGTTGGTTCAACAATGTACGTAATTTCACGATCAGAATCATCATCGTCATCAACATCATCCTTTAATTTTGTTAATTGAGAATCATCTTGTCGATCTCCGGAATAATTTTTGTCCTGCTTGTGGGAATAATTCACGTCATCATTGTCTCCGTCCCTCACAATATCATTGTTTTCCTCCTTATTCCTAGTAACATTATGTTGCTTGGTAGACGAACGCGTATATGTTCTTATCAAGGAACCTTCGGCGGCACCTTTTAAACTCCATATAATTTGCCCAGTATACCGGTCGACACCGTGCAGGTTGCCATCCAATGTTGAAATCAGAACCAAGTTAATTGGGCTTAGGTTAAGTTTAGGTGGAAGTGCTTTAACCTCCTCACTGACTAAACGTTTGTAAAAAGGAGGTCGAAATTGTATAAGATCTTTAGAGTCAAGTCTCGACTTGGCATATGGAAACAGAAAAAAAGTGCAAATAATAAGCGCCCACAATAAAAATGAGCACACGGGGGTGAAAGCAAGTCTGCGTAGTCTCATAATGTTGGATTCCGTTAGTCTCTCAAATCGTTCGTAAGTCTCATTCAGAATAATAAGTCAGCAAAAAAAAAAAAAAAATAATTATCTAATACTGAAATTAAAATTAAAAGTGAAAAATTTCAAGAGAAAAAAAAAGAACTTAAAAGGGGAGTTATTTATTTATTTTTTTTATTTAATTTTTTTTTTTTTTAAAAAAAAAAAAAAAAAAGTAAATTCTTTTGAAACTTTATTATGGACGAAATTTTTATAAAGTCGCAATGATCAAATATAATAAATCGCATATATAATATAAATTTGGTAGTTGGTGTATTTTGGTTGATTTTCAAAGTACAGATTTCATGGTGATAAGACGGTGTTATATTTACCATTATTATTTAAATTGAAAACTGCGTTCGTTAAAAGGCTTAGCATTTATCACATGGAATAACGGACAATACTGATACGCGCCAATTTTATTAGGTTATAACTGCAAAAGTTCACTGGCTGTTTATAAATGGTAATCACTAACTAAAAAAGACTTTATGTTAATATAATCCAAAAAATTTTCAAGTAAAAAGGAACTTTATCATTTCTAAATTTTTGTATCACACACTTCCAAGACAAAAAAAATTGGTAACACATATGGAATTGCTCTTAACACAACTTCAAGAAAACCCTCTAAACTGGTTTCTTTCAGGTTTTCTTGTTTATGTCGTTTACTCGTACTTTACACCGCCACCATATACCTTACCGATTGCAAAACATCCCGAGACAACTATTTTTAGAGAATATTCACCGAAACAACTAAGGGAATATGACGGAAGGACTCCACAAACGAAAATTTATATGGGCGTTTGTGGTCAAGTCTATGATGTAACCAAAGGACGTAACTTTTACGGTCCAGGTATATATATATTGCTTATGTGAATTTCGACGGAATTTAACATTAACAAACCTAAATTTTTTATAGAGGGCCCTTACGGAAATTTTGCTGGACGTGATGCTTCCCGTGGGTTAGCAAAGAATTCTTTCGATACGGATGTGCTCACTCCAATTGATCAACCTCTTGACACTTTAGAAGACTTGACATCAGAAGAGGAAGAGAGCCTTAGGGATTGGCACAATCATTTTTCAGCAAAATATGAATATGTAGGAAAGCTAGTGAATGAACCATAATATAGTTCATAGTTACATCATTCAATTTACGTTAATATAATAATTTCAATAAATTCATTTTCGAACGTTTGTAGTTAACTTTATTTTCCCATCTTTTCCAAGTTCTGTCATAATACCAACATCTTGTAAGGCTGAATGCTGAACTGTTTCAATTGGCGCAAGTTGCTCAACAAGTTTTTGATTTTCAGGATTGTGAATTAAAATATTTCGTAAAGCAAAGATCGCATGTTCCCGAATATCTAAAAAAAAAAAAAAAATTATTATTTTAATATCTTTTACAGATGGAAGAAAGAAGTGATATTTTTTTTTTTTAAAAAAAAAAAAAGAATCCTCACAAGGGTTATTGTCATCAATATTGCATTGATTTAATATTAATGGAATTCCACCTAATTCGCGAACCTCATCTTGAACAATCTTGTTTTCATATGCCATATTACCTATGATTTTCACGATATCTCTTTTAATGAACGCGAATCCTGAAGAAGCCTGTTGAAATGTATGTGAAATTTGAGTATCGGTTGCTTTAGTCATACGTGGAAGGGACTTATCGGCCTGAAATAAAAGAGCTAATAAAGTAATGATTAATAACTTCTTTTTTTTTTGCAAATTTTATAAAAATGAACCTTACATATACTGGATGCGATAATCCCTTCTTTGAATAAACATTCGCGTACTTTTTTATCTCCTTCTTGACTCATTTTTCCAATACATTGAAGGAACAATACTAATCCGGTATATAATAGGCGCGAACCTTCGTGTTGTTGATCATCTTGACTTTTTGAAGGCATTATGGAATCATTTTCAACTAGTTGCATGGAATATATGACTTGATGACAAATTGAATGAAAAGCTCTTATAATACAAACGCATAAGGAAATAGAAAATTCATCGATTTTTAATGATGAAAAAAATTTGGAGTCAAGAATTTTTAGTAGTATAATTTGATGTCGCGTTGGAGCCTGTCTAGAAAAAATGAGGAAAATTTTTTAAAATTTATTCTTTGGAAATGTTTAGATTAAAACGAAATGGTACTACCTTTGTGGTTGACTTAATGAATCGTATAATAATGGGAAAAGGCTAAAGTCTATTAAACGCGAAACTAACGCGTATCTATGTAAAATTAAATAATAAACCGAATTCATAAATAATTCTTACGACCTAAGAAATCGAAAAGCAATGATATATAAACAACATTAATTCAAAATTTTGGGAGCTTTCATCTTCAAGAAGTTCTTCGGCTCGTTCTAATAAAAGTTCTAAAAGGTGTATGCCCGATTGTGATTCGATTAACGCCTTACTTTTTTTTTTGTTTTTTTTTTTTAAAAAAAAAGAAAGTAAAAGAAAAGATTAGTCGAAATGTATACTTTCTTGATTACATAGATATTTCTTTTTTATATTATAACTTACCTTCGAGATTCGCTTTCATGTACACAATTATATACAAGGATTAAAGCACCCGTCAAGACAACACTATCCTCACACTTAACAAGCTCGCTATGTATGATAAACAAGTCATTCATTGCAAATTATATTGAAATATTGCATCTTTTGCAAGATCTACTTACCTTAAGATATCATTGGATTCATTTCGATTCGTGTAATCCGACCAAATAATTTCTTGAGCACCTGCATTCCCGGTTATAGCATTGGATAACGCTTGCGATCCGAACCTTATAATCGAAATAACTTCGAATCCAAATAATTGTTAATTCAAATCATCAGATTATTTTGGATAATCAATTTTATATTATAAATATATATATACACACAATTATTATCAGCCTCAGAATTGAACTTTAACATAGAGTACCACAAAATTTCCTCGGTAATTTTATTCCATTTATGCTCCCTAAGGAAAAAGGTATAATAAGAATTAAGTTTTTAAATATATATCGATTTTTACGTTCATTACAAACTTTGTAACAGTAAACATACAAGGCTTGGTTTTGATTTTCGGAAACTGCCGCGACAATATTTCGAAAAAGTCGAACGAGCTCTAATACGATAGGCAAGACAATAAGTTCCTCTTTTAAAAACTTTTCTTTTGACCACTCCCAAAGTTTGGTTGTAACTATCCAGAACTGAAATTTATTCCCTAAGGTCTCCCTATAAAAGCAAATGGATTTATCAATAAATCAACTTCAAAACAATAAAATAATATAAGTTCAACTTTACCTGTATGTCAAGTTACTTTGAGTTGTAAAAGTAATTTGCTTTAAAAGTTTAATTATACTGTCTAAATTATTTAATGGGTCATTGGAATAATTTCCTAACTGTTGAACTATCACATCAGACTTTGTATATTCCATCAAAAAAAAAAATTGGATTTGATATTTTTTTTTTTTTATTATGTTGATAGAAATCCTGAAGTTGAATCAAATCGTCTCGTCCATGTTTCCGGCACGTGACTTTGGTTGATTAATATTTTAGTCCCACGTGATCTAGTACACCCAGTAATTTTTCCCCACAAATTCACCTTAAATTATTAAACTCTAATACAGACAACAACCCTCTACAGGAATAGATTGACTTTTGTTGCAGGTAAGAGATACCCACTAGTAGATAGTCATCTCTATATAATCGCACGTTACATCAATCATGAAGATTTAGTTTGTTGAAAATCAGAAATAAATTTTAGAACATTAACCAATTAGGTAATTGGAACAAAATTGTAGTTATTATGATTGGCGAATGCGTCTACTTTTAATAAATATAGTGTGTAAAAATATTCATTTATTAACTTTAGAACCAAAATCTTGACCAAATAAAATTCATTTTGAATGTAAACTCAATCTTGTCGTTCATAACTTATAATATCGGAATATCGGAACATACCATAATTGTATGCTTTGAATATTTATGTGCTTATATAATTGGATAAATTTTAAAAGAAAATTACCGTGCATTAAAAAAAATCATCATAATTAAATTTGTAAGATTCGACCGATTCGAAAAGGTATAATCAATGTTGATTGTTACATCAAGATTAAGTTTATCTACTATTAGGTTTTATTTTTGGGAATTGGTTTTTAATTGCAAATTTGTTGTATCGTTTGAAAATAAATTTCATTCATTACCTTGAAATAAAATTTATTTCTAGTACAATATGTATTTTTCCATACAACCCGTTATCATTGTTGTCAGGTTAGTTTATTCCGGATTCATTGCATAAAAAGCTTAACTCTAAGTTTATAAATAGAATTCGTTTTCCGAAAATTCCTTCTCCAACCATAAAACTATAATCTTGAATATTTTTGGGCAGACTCATATTTCCATTTGAGAAATTCACCCGTATTAGTAAGATCGTGACAAGCAGAACTATGGGAAACTATTATAATCAGAACAATAGTATAATATCGATTCTAAAATAAAAGTTTGAAGAGGCCTAAAAAACTTTAACCGGTTAATAACCGGTTAACAGATTTGAATTAACCGGTTAAATTTAACTCAGGTCGGCTAAGGATTTTCTAAATTAATTAATTTAACTCTGGTCGTAATTACAAAAAAAAATATCTCCAGCTCTTCCTGATTTATATAAGACATATAAACTTATTTAATCTTATGCAATCTTATGCAAATTTATAATCTTACATATAGACTTATACAAATTTATATATAAAAATTTTCCTGATGAAGTTAAATTCTATATTCAAAATCTTGATTTTAAAAAGAAATATATTTGTAAACATATTAAATACATATTATATTTAATTTTATATATCTAAATCTATAAAAAAAATACATATTTGTTATTTTATAATAAAATATAAATAATAGTCTCTCTTCATATAATTTATATATAATGGTAAAATTTTATTTATTAACCATTTTTTTACATTTTATTATTTTTGTTTTTACTCACTTTTTTCTTTATAAAATTTAATATAAAAATTTCTATTCTTATAAATAATAAATATTTTACAATTTGTGAAATTATTAATTTGTTTGTAAATTGAGTTTTAACAACTTTTAAGAATAAAAAAAATACAAATAAATATATTTTAAAATAGCTTTATATAATTAATAAATTTAATACAAAAAACTCTTGTAAACTACTTTTTTATATAAAATATCCTTCTGATATTTTTGGCTAAAATTTATAAAAATCTCAAATTATATATATATAGTTAAAACCTCTTCAATTTTGATCTAATTTCAGTTTTAGATTTTGGACAGTTTCAGTTTAAGAATACTTATTTTCAAAACTAAAATATCAGTTAAAATCTGAAACATCAATCAAAATCTGAAATCTCAACCAAAACTTATTATTAAATTGAAACCTTAAAATAAAAATAATCAAAATCAGTTAATTTGATGTTCTGATTATGATCAATAAAAAAATTTTTTCTCTTGTTATTCTTTGATAATTTACATTATGATTTATATTTTAATTTTTTTATATATATATTAGAATTAATTTTTTTAAAATATAAATTGTAAATATTAAAATTTAAAAATGTTATTTGATTTAAAAAAAGTAGGTAAGTGTTCTACTAGTAAGATATGAAGTAATTTATAAAAGAAGACTAAGTATCAGATTCTAAAAAATCTTTATTCAGCAACTTGTTCTTTTTGTGAATATCTTTAAATAATATTAAAAGTGTTAAAACTTAAAAAACATCTTACATATGAATGTAAAAAGTTAATTCTGATACTAAAATCTCCATTTTGATGATGTTAACAAATAATTGTAAGGATTTAGATAATGATAATTATAATATTATTACGTCATCAAAATTTAATAAAAAATAAAAATCAACTGATAGATTGAAGACTCATCTTGACAACCAGTATTAACCTTTTAGACTAATAGACTTTTGGACCATTAGATTATTGGATTACTAGACTTAATCCATTCTAATTTCATTAAAATTTAGACTAAAAGACTATAGACTTTGTTTAACAGCTATAAATTTAGATAAAATTTATATTATATAAATCATTTTTATTAATATTTGTAAATAATTAAATTTGCTTAAAATTATCTTGAAGTTTTATCTAATAGGATGAGATAAATTTGAAATATTTGTAATATTAATTCAAGTTCTCTGTCATCTGAAAAAATTTAGTTCAGTTAGTAGAATTGTTCTAGTTGAACGATTTTATTATCGTTCAAATTTTAAGTTAAGCTAGCATTATAAATTTGACCAAAATTATATATTCATAATCTATTTAAATTAGAATTAGATTGAATATCTCCATTAAGTCTAAAGTTTAAGAGTTTATTATTGGAAATTAAATCAGATCTAATATTAACACTGTTAATAACCATTATAAAAATTTTCTTACTTCATTAATCAAAGAAAGTTAATAGGATAATTAATGAAGAAAATAATATTACTATTGCTTTTAATAAGTATACAAATCCTAATATATAATTAATATATGATTATTTTTTAATTACTGAAAAACAAAAAGAATATCTTTGGTGTTCAAAGAATCATTCTGATATTTTTCATCCTACTGACATATTTTTTGATAATAAACTTATCAAAATTGTGAATAATATTAGTCTTAAAAAATTAACTGTAATAATATCAGATAATGCATCTGAAACTCAAATTGCATAAAGAAATTTATATGAAAAATACCTGTATATTCTAAATATATGATATATTATTCAATATATTAATTTAATTACAAAAAATTTATGCATCTACACATATGTTATACAAACAATTCAAAAAGTTAGTATTACATATCAGTATTTTACAATGTTTCATATGGCATATCAATTTCTAAAAGATACCATTAAAATTTTACAAATTAAAGGTAAAGAATTAAAAGTTATATAAAAACTCAGTGATTAATTATGTGAGATTGTATAAGTTCAATTACAAGGCTTGAATTTACTTTTATAAGAATAAGTATTAAATAATTAATTTATTTATAATTTTATTTTTATATTTAATAATATTATAATAATTTTTTATTTAATTTTTATTTAATAATTTAATAATTTATTATTTTATTTTTTATTTAATATATTTATTAGGTTCTTTCTAGAAATATTAAGTGATTTTAAGTAGTTCTAAAGTTTTCAAAAAAATTACAAAAAATTATATTTGCAAATTTATTATGAAATTTATCTATTATAATATTTTAATAAGCTACTAAATGAAAATATATAATAAACCCTCTTGGAATCCCAAAATTTTTTAAAATTTAAAATTTAAAAACTTAGAACTGAATCTTAAAAACTGATTCTATATTTAGCGGTTTTATCAAAATTGCTAATTTTGAATATTATTTTAACTTAATTATAAAATTTTTATGCCATTTTTTTGATGATGGTTATTTATTATAAATAAGTGATTAGACTTCTCTAGAGTTAATAATCTCTTAAATTGTAAGAACTGATTAAGGATCATTTAACATCCTTAGTTCTTTCAAAACATAAAAATAATATTAAAAATCAGATCAAAGAAATTCTTTGTAACTGAAATTTTTATGAAAATTATCAAATTTTTATATTTATTCTTCATTTTCTTAAAATTTTTGTAAGATATTTAAAAGCAAGAACTTCAATACTTGCTGATTGCTATATTCATTTATTATCATTAGCAGACACAATTTATCATATGTTAAATCAAAATATATAATTTAAAAATCACTGTATGATTAAATTTAATGAACAATTTAATGATTTTTCTAATGATTTTTTTCTTTTAACATTTTTTTTACATTCTTGTTATTATAGTAATTGAAAATTTATTATATAATTTAATTTTTAATAATATTTAAAATGTTATATTTCTAAATCTAAATATATATATATAGGTAATAGTATTAATTTAAGAAAAATTCATAATATTACTCTCAAAGTAGCACATATTTGAAAAGATATGAGGCATGATCAAGTATCATGTGAAATATTACTTACTCAAATATGAAACTATATAAAAATAAAAGTATCATTTAATAAAAGTATAATTATAAATCAGATACACTAATTATTTAGTGGAAGATTGCTCAAAATATGAAAGAAGAATAGAAGTTACAAGTTTTAGCATTTCATATTTTTTCTGTAACTTTACATATTTCTTGTAAATGTTTCTTCTCAGTTTTAAGATGATTATGAGCAGAGACATACTAAATTAACTGTTGATTGAATATAAAAGATGTGTAAATTATATACTTATTATATCACAAATGCTAAACAGAAGTTATCTTATTATGTGATTAATACTTTAAAGAATTTATTATGTACAAATATGATTAATACTATTATGAAATTAATGATAAACTAGGAAAAGAGGATTTCAATTTTTTTTATGATGAAAATATAGTTAATATGATTATAGATGTATCTCAAACATATAATTTAAATATTGCTTTAGATGTAAAAATTGAATCTTAAATTTTTAATTTAAAATGAACAGAATCTAAAGATAAAGCAATGGTTAATCAAAAAGCTGTTGTATTAAATTTAGAATATTAAGATTATGATATTAAGGCATTAATAGTAAGAAAAAATAGGTGATAATGAAGATTTATAATTATTATAACTAATTTTGCTTAATTACTTTAATAATTCAATATTTTAATATAATAAATATATTAAAATAAAAATTTTAAGTTTTTTAAACTATAAAAAATATTTTGTTAATTTTAGACTTTAAATAAAATTAATTTCAGTCTATATAAAATTTTAGCTAGACTTTCAGATTTTGAAATTAGATTCAAAAGGGATTTTGAATTTTTAAATTTAAATATACCTATTGAAGGTTTCAGATACATGTATATTTCAAATAGTTTACATAAGAGATTTTTAGTTAAAAAATAATTATAAAACTATAATTAATATATCATTATAAAATTATTTATTATTTTATTAGTCTAGAGCGTAATGTAGAACTATTTACAGTCTAGATGTGATGATACAAGAAGTCTGTCTATCCTACTATTCTTTATTTTGAGTCAATATTTATTGTCATGTATTTGTTTTACTACTAATCTATTATGAATTACTTTATTATATGTATTTAAAATGAACTGTATTTTTAACGTTTCAGACTTGCAAATAGTCTTTATTACCTAGTCTAATTTAATCATAATATTAATAAAATTAATTTTATTATAATATTAAAATTCTCTTTTCTAAATTTTATTATCTTCAATTAATTTATTTATTTTTTGTTTACAATAAACTATTATAATCAAAATCATATCATATTCAAATTATCAGTTTTAACTGAAATATTATAATATTTAAATAATATATAAATTATATTTATAATAATTTTTTTTATATATCTTTTATTATTTAAGAATATAAAAGAATTTTAATATGTCTAGATAAAATTAATTTATAAACTTCATTTATCATCTAATTATTAAAAAATTTATAAATCTATTAAACTAAATCCTTTAATTTATATAATAATAAATATAAAAATAATTATTCACTTTAACTTATTAAAATATAGATAAAACTTTTATAGCTTTTGATTTATTTAATTCATATACTTTAAAAAATTGTAATTTTAATATTATTAGTATTAAAATTATTAAATTTAAAAGAAGTATATTTACAGTTATTTTAGATTATATACTAATAGATTAAAATTATTACTTATTATTATTTTAAATTAAAAAAATACTTTAAAATATATTTTTAATGATTGCAAATGTAAATGTTTATATATATTTAATTTATATATTATTAAATTTTAGTATATTAATAAATAAGATAATTTATAAAAACAAATATAGATAAAAATATTATAAAGAAAATAAAAAAGTTAATATTATAAATTTAAGTAAAGTAATTATAAGCAAAAAATAAAAAATGGTTTATCTCAAAATATTTGATTAAGAGAGAATATATTTTTTATAATAATTAATTTTATTTTAAAATTTTCCAATATGTTTTATATATATACTATAGAAAAGGTAATTGATATATTATATATAAATTATAAAAATGTATTTTTGCATTTTTTAATAAATATCATATCTTTAATCAAAAATAATCTTTTCTCACAAACTTAATCATTAGTAAAAAGATAAAAGTAAGTATAAAATATCTTAAATTATAAAATTAAAAAATAATTTAATAATTTTCTATATAAAAAAATAATTTTTAAATTAAATTTTTATAATTACTAATATAATTAAGACTATGCAAATTTGATTTTATAATTTATATAACATAAATTTTTAAAATTTATATGCTAACCCAATTTTTAATTTTTTTTTTCAAAAAACTTTATATGGGATATGCTGTGACTAAAGCTCTGTATAAGCTAGTTTGGCTTAGATTGCTACTGACTTGAACTGAACCACTTTTTTCAGCTTGGCTCAGTTCAGCTCATGAAAATTAATTGACAAGCCAAGTCAAGCTAAACTGGCTTGCAAGTAGGCTCATTTAGCTTGCATTTATATTTAGAAATGAAAAACTGTCAATAGAAATGTTTCTCATTAGAAAAATGTTCTTAAAACAATTCTTTTTGAGAGGAATATTTCTAGAATGATTTCCTTTGAGAGATACATTTCTGAAATGATTCTTATTAAGAAAAATGTTTTTAGAATAATTCTTTTTAAGAAAAACGTTTCTGGAATGATTCTCTTTGAGAGAAATATTTTTGGAATGATTTTTTTTAAAAGAATTGTTTTTGAAATGAATTTTATAAAGATTTTCACTTCTGAAGTGATTTTTCTAAAGGATTTTGTTTCCAGAGCGATTTTTTTAAAGGATTTCACTTCTGGAATAATTTCTTTGAAGGATTTTGCTTCTAGAGTGATTTTCTTAAAGGACTTCATTTTCAGAATGATTTTTTTAATAGATTTTACTTCTGAAATGATTTTCTTAAAGGACTTTACTTCTAGAGCGATTTTTTGAAGGATCTTACTTTAGAGCAATTTCCTTAAAGGACTTCACTTTTAAAATGATTTTCTTAAAAGATTTTACTTCTAAAATAATTTTCTTGAAGGATTTCACTTTTGGAATAATTTTCTTAATAGATTTCACTTTCAGAATAATTTTCTTAAAGAACTTCACTTATAGAGCAATTTCTTGAAGAATTTCACTTCTAGAATGATTTTCTTTAAGAAAATGTTACTAAATACATTTTTTTCAAAAAAAACATCACTAAGGTTATTTTTCTTAAAGAAAACATCACTAGGATTATTTTTCTTAAAAAAAATATCACTACGGTTTATTTTTCTCTAAAGAAAATGTTACTGGTGCTATTTTTCTTAAAAAAATGTCATTATAACTGTTTTTTTTTAAAGAAAAACTGTCTTTAGAATTATTTTTTTTAAAGAAGAAAATACAAGCCAACGAGCTGAGTTGTGATACAAGCTAAGTCATGACATAAGCTAGTTTGTCTAACTTGTAGCTTGTTTTATAATAGCTTGAGCTGAGCCTAAATAAGTCAGCTTATTTAGCTTGCAAACGCTCAACTTATGCAAAGCTCTAGCTGCAACAAAACCAAACAAAAAGAATATTAGTATTATCAAGAATTTCAAAGATTAAAATTTAATAATATAATTATTAAAATCTTTCATTTATTATTCTCTTAATATTAGATAATATATAGAATTACCTTTATATAAAAATAATTAATATAAAATTTACATTAGATTTACTATAAAATCTAAGAATTATAGCATTATTAGAAGTATTTTGAAAAAAGAATAAGGTGAAAAAATTGCTTTTTATATTTTTAAAATAAATGATACTTAGATGTTAGAAACTTATCTAAAAAATGAAGGATTACCTATGAAATTTACCAAGAAAGAAAAATAATAAATATTGGAAAAAGAAAGTAAAATAAAAGTATGCTATTATCTAATAAAAAGCAGAAATCCTTAGAAGGATAATAATTTTATTATTGTAATATTGATTTGTTTTTTTTTACTGATTATTATTACAAAAAAAATTCTCTTTTATACAAATATAATTAATGATCATCATATTGCATTGCTTATTAATAAAAAAAGTTATTTGAGTTGTTTGAATGAATTTTATTTAAGAGTATATCTATAAATCTTTGTTTTTCTCTGATTAGTTTTAAAATAAGATAAATACTCCAACCTTATATTAGAATATTATAAAAATATTATCAATTCACTTAGTTTTTAAATAAAAAAATTCAAATAAAAAATTCTTTTAATAATCATCTTAAACATAATTTTATTTTGGTTTAATTGCTGATCTGTTGTCACTGTGGAATTCTTTAACTTGGGGTGATCACGTTATCAAGTCTCTACTCAAAATTTCTAATTGTGGCTTACTGCGGTTAAGACGTTAGAATCCGCCTAACTCTTAACTTTTCCAAATTTATGCGTTGGACTTAAACAAAATCTATCAAGTATAAAGACTTGAAAGATGAGATTATAAACAATTTAATTAAAGAATTCAGATGACAAACTCAATTACAAATAATGTGTAGGGATCACGTTAGATTATATGAAGACACAAAGAGGCAGAAAGATATAAGTTTTGAATGATTCCTTTATTAATATTGAAACTCAATTGTTAAT
>CAJVPQ010000879.1:0-22398 GCA_910591825.1 Funneliformis caledonium
TCGATTATTGGCAAGTTCAATTTGGAATCCTGTTAAGCAATACAGATATTAGATATGATAAAAGTATCAATATAATCAGATGAAAATAATCAGAAAATCAAGTAAACCTGTAATGAAATCAAGGCAATAGCATTATAGGAAGTACTTTCATGACCAGTATTAAACATCTTTTAGAAGAATGAGTTAGGAGACGATAACAATGTAACAATATAAAAATTTCAACAAAATGATCAAAAAGTGATTGAAAGAAAAAAATATTTTGATCTCATGATCGATACAGCCACATTAGAAACGTCAATAATCACGATTTGTGTTACGTCATGTGATAACTGTGTAAACATATGCGTACACGTGACGGTATTTATGGTTACACAAATTTACATAAAAGGAAATGTGTGTAACATATTTTTAAACCTAACGTGTAATTTTGATAAGAAATATGATTTCCTTTTTTGGAAATTCGTGTAGCGTCACGTGACCCGTGTATTTACACCCCGTGTAAATTTAGTAAAATTCTAATTTATATTATTAATTTAAAATTATTTTATTAAAAATAAAACAATTAATAAAATTATTATAATTTATAAAATTAACACTTATTATTACTTAAATATTTAGAATTCTATCTTTTCAAAATATAAAAAAAAAAATAAAAAATAGCAAAATAAAATTAAAACTAAATTAAAAAATATTTATAAATAAGAAAAGAAAAGTAAAAAAATAATATATAAAAAAATAATTTAATTATTATATAAATATAATATAGTATCTTCTTTTTATCACCTATATCATATACCTTTTTATTTTTATTTTTATTTTTCATATATATTCTGAGAACTTAGAAATTTTTTGTTAAAAAAATCTATTTTTCATATTTGTATTAAATATTATATGTTTAATTTTGCTTAAAATTACATAATTTTGTCTAAAAGATGATATATCACATGTGTAATAAAATAGTTTACTTATATATATATAAAAAAAAATAAAAAAAAAATAAAAATTTTTTTAAAAAAAAAAATAAAATAATTAATAATTATAAATTTATTAAAATATAAGTTATTAAAATATAAATTATATTTATAATTTGAATTAATTAATAGCATAATATTATTTGCTAAAAATATAAATTTATCAAAATACTAAAATTTTAAATAAAGTATATATTATCATTTAATTAACTAAATACTTATTTTATATAATAAAGAAAATAAAGTTATTAATAAATATTAATATATTAAAATATATTTATTATTTATTTTATTTAAAGTTTTTGAATTTTTTTTATAAGAAGAAAAAATTTAGTAAAGAAATAAAAATAATAATTAAATTTTAATAATAAGTATAATATTTTCTTAAAAATTCCTTTAATCTAAATTTATATTTTATTTTATTAACTATATCATATTTATATATAAATATAATATTAAAATAATATTAAAAATATTAAAGAATTTTTATTAAATATAAATATAAAATTTTTTTATATTTATTAAATAAATTTTAAAAATATTTATGATCAAGTTTATTTATTTATTATATAAATCATTAAAATATAATAATAAATAAAAAAGAAAAAAAAATTTATATATAATATTTTTTTCTTTTTTTCTTTTATTTATTATATTTAATAACTAAAAACTTAAATTTTTTTAGTATTAACTATTTAAATAATTTGTTTAACATTTGTATTATAAATCAAAATAATCTAAAAATTCTTCTTTAATTATTATCCCTTCAATTGTTTTATCTATAAATTTGTAGGCAATTTTATTTATTAATTACAATTATTTTTATTTATTTTAAATATTTTAAAATATATTATTAAAAAAATGATACTTTTATAATAAATTTTATAATGATTTCTAAAAAAAATTAAAAAAATATAATTAACTAATATTTTTTAAAAATAAATAAATAATAAATTATTATAAAAAAAATTAAACTTTTAAACTCATATATTTTGCTATCTATTAATCCCAGAAATATAAAAATATTACTATTTAATAGATCTTAATTTGATGAATCCAATAAACTAATTTTATATTTTTATAATTATTTTTTTTTAAAGACATGATAATACTTATATTTATTATAAAAAATTCAAATCCAGTAGATTAATACATAAAAATCCTAAAAATCAGATACAAAATATAGAAAAAATAAATTAAACTGCCTAAAATGTCTTGCAAGTTAAAAACTTACTAGTCTCAGACTAACTAGTCATTTTGCTATACTTTGAAGATAATTATTAATAGAGTTTCCATTAATACATGATAACTAGATTATTACTACACACTCTCTTCTCTCTAATAATAATTCCTATCTTAAATTTAAATTCAATATAAAAATAAGTAACTCAAATTATTGTTAAATTAAAAAAGAAGCTAATAAAAAAATCTGACTTTAACAAGTTTCTAGCTAAGTTATCTGGTTAATTTTTAGTTATAGTGACCTTCTAATATAGCAGTGCTCATATCACTAATTTTATCAGAGGTTTTTTGATACTCTTAAACTTCTATACTAAGATATCTATTAATTCAGATTACAGCTGTCAGTAAGTATTGCATAAAGCTTAAGGATCTATAAATTTTATTTCAATTTAAAGTTAAAATTTCTTTCAACTTAACTAAAAATTTTGATTTATTTTGATATAAAATTTTCGCTAAAATTAATATTTAAGTTTATAATTCCAACTAGAATTAAGATCAAAATTTTCAGAAATGTTATTTATTTCATATAATTATAGATTAACAAAAATTATGTGAGCATTTTGTAAAATTTATAAGAAATAAGTTTAGTAGTTAAATACAAAGTATTAAGCATCTGAAGAGAATCTTAACTAAAATTTTCTCTATTTTTACTCAAAATATTATTATAAACAGAAAAACTACACTTTATATTGCAAGAAGAAATAGATATCCAAATATAATCTAAAATAATTTGACTTAAAAGAGGTAAATGATTATGTAAAACCTTTTTTCAAAATTCCTTCAAGTTTGAATATTCAATTAAAGATAAATCAAAATTATAATATATACACCATTTCTAAATAAGATCACATAAAGGGTTTGTAAATTCAATTATTAAACTGCTATAAAAAAAATATCTCAGTTTGAGATAAGAATTATAAATTTTGGGTTAAATATCTGTGTTGCTTTAAAAAATGCATGATATAAATAATATAAAATATGTTTCTTATACTTTTTGAAGACAGTATCATAAGCAGATTTAAATATTAAATAAATGACTTAAGCATAAAGTTAAGGTTTTAAATTAAAATAATTAAAAATTCATCAAAATTTTTTATCGATATTCTATTATTAATAAAAAGAAATAAAGGAAGATTTTCTTGCTGAAAAAGTTTAAGTCATTTATAATTTTTGTACATAAATTTTAATAAAGGAAAGGTAAATTTGAATATAACTATTACTAGCTGTATTATTAAAACTTCTACCAGTTTCTTAATTACTTCATTAAAATCTTTTTCTTGTTCTTCTAAATAAAAACTTCAAAGATATTAATAATTATTATTTATGTAGAAGATTATTTTAAATTAAAAATTCCAATGAATAATAATTGAAATAGAAACATTTGTAGGATTTTGTATGCTATATCTTGATAAAAAAAGATGATATCTTATCTGCTGAGCTTAGTTAATACAAAAGTTTTTTTTATATTTGTTAATATAGTTTTTATTATATCAAAATGTGTAATTGATATCTATGCTTGACTAATAAAAAAAATAAAAAAATAAAGAATTTAGCTTTAAGAATCAAATAATTTTATTTTTAAATCAAATAATCTTACCTAATAAGATTAAAAATATGTGCTAAACAAGGTGAGTAAATAAGTTAAGGTATAATTAGCTTGAATACTTTATGATAATATTTTTTCATGTAAGACGCTAAATCTGATACTAAAAGTTAAGAAAAATTAAATGGTATAGACTATTCAATTAATATGTAAATAATAAGCTATTCAATAATAACATTATTAACAAAAACTAGATAATCAATAGCTACAAGTTTAATAGTATTATGATAGCTAAACAAAATATTAATGATATTTTGAGCCTGACTATTAGTTGTTTCATCTATAATTACTGATTCTATTTTTTTGAAAAAATTCTTTAAATTATCTATATATTATTGATATATTCCTGGTAAATAATTTTCATCTTAAAGCATTAGCTTATAGAACTGCATCTTCTTTACAGCAATATTTTCTAAAAAAGGTTAAAATGTATTTACTTTTTCTAGAGGAATAATTGCCTTAATAAATGCTTTCACAAGATCTTTAATTACTGCTTTTTAGATCCTGTAACAGAAAGAGTTCCTTCTAAAATTTATTGAGAATAGATATTTTATGCAGTTACTTCATGACTTTTCTTATTTTTTATGTGAGTTTTGTTATTTACATATGTAATAATACTAACTTTTTATTCCTAACTAACTGAATGTTCACAAAAAAGACATATAAGAGTATTATTAAGAACTTCAAATGTATTTGAAAACTTATTTTATTGAGTATATGAAATAATTTATTTACCTGACATTTTAAAGACATTTAAAAATGAGATTTTAAGATTTTAAGATAATCAACATTCAATCATATTTATTTCATATAATTTGTATACTTTATCATGAACTAATAATATTTTATACACATGACTTATCATTTAAATGATGCTGAAATTATGAAATATTTTGATTTAAATAAAAAATTTTAATTTCTTTCAAAAAATTTCTTTTAAAAAGTTTATTTGTCTCTAATAGAGCCCAAATCATATAATTGCAAAAAACTGAAAAATCCTGCTAAGTTCAGCAGGCTTTGAATGTCAGAGATCTAAAAGAATGTGCTCATTTAGAAAGGTAATAAAAAATCATTATGTGCATTTGGTTGATCTAAAATTATTATCGATCTTGATCATTATTTGGGATACCCCTGATATTCACTTTGTAGGCAAAATGAATAAGAAAAAAAAGAAAAAATAACTATGAAAAGTGGTGAAAAAAATATTTTAACAAAAAAACATCACTGTTTGGACTAACAAAAACTGATTTTTGAAATAAAAGCATTTGGGAAGAACTAAGAGAGAAAGAAATTTGAAAAAGGAGTTTTGTTTTTATTTGCAGGCTAAGCTATGGCCACCCTTAAATGTATACATTTTTTATGTAAAAATTTTGATCAAGTGATTACTGGAAAGAGTTATATATATTTTTATAAATATTAGATAATAAATTATTTTTAAAATTTAAAAAATTAAAAAATTAATATATATTGATAATTATTAATTTTTAAAAGTATTAAAATACTACCATTAGATATATTATAATATGATAAATCAAAAAAATTTTATTTTATTTTTTTTATAATCATTAGATATCAAAATATTTTAAGTTTTCTAAAATGTTTTATAACCAATTTTATACTTACAGTTTAAGGGATAATATCTTAAAAGTAATTTTACAAATTATATGTATAATATATTAAATAACTTTATATTAAAATATTTAACTTATTTTTATTTTTATTTTAATAAGTATATTAGTAATAAAATTACTTGTCTAAATTTATCTTAAATTTGACAAAATGTTAACTTTTAATTTTGTTAATTTTTTATTAAAGTTTTAAGATAATTTTACTATTTTATAAGATTTATATAATTTTATCATTTTCTGAATTTTGTAGATTTTTTAACATAATTTTGCTAAAATTAATGAAATAAATAAAAAAAAATAAGATATATAAACATAATAAATTATTTGAGGATTTCAAGTTATTCAAAAAAAAAAAAAATAATTCAAATAATGATAATTTATATTAAGAATATCCTCTAATGATAGCGGAAAATATTTTACAAATTATAATTTATCAAATTTTTAAAATGATTGAAGGTATGTATTTATATTAGGGTTTATACGATAATATTATTTCCAATAGGATAATGACACTGACATCTCACAAAGCAATGGTTTGAAGATAATAGGGTTAAAGTTCTTGATAGACTAACACAATCCCAATACTTTAGAATGGTCATCTTTGCGGCTTGAAATACCTTGTTAGAACACAGGATCAGCATTCAAATGAATTGGAGTCTGATGTATGGTTGATATTATGCCAACTCGTATAAATGATATAATTAGAGCTGATGGTGATGGTAAACAATTATTTACCAAAGTTTTAATATAATTATCAAAAGTAAAGCATCGCATAAAATGACACAAAATATTTTGTTTATTTCATCACTGCGTACCACATTGATTCGTCACGAGTCTAAAAAATAAGATTTGTAACACTGCGCCTTCTAAATCACAATATATTGTAAGCAAACATCAGAAAACTTGGGAAAGTATTTTTATGAATAAAATACAAGATCTGATTACCAATATCGCACTTTACTGAAAATTCTTTGGAAGATGACAATACATTTCGTCGAGGAGTGAAAAAAAGTATAATTGATTAATCATTAAATAATCTATTATGTTCCAAAAGGGAATTTTTTTTCTATCAAAGAAAAAAATTTGCTTGAGAAAAAAAAAAAATAGTTTAATAAAATATTTCTCATTGCATAATGATAACTGTATGTATTATTTGTATTGATCTTTAAAATTAAAAAGATCCTTGTAATTTATTGAATTTATTGAAGCGTAAGGTTACAAAAAAAAAAAGAGAAAAAATAGAGGACGTTGTCCAAATATAGGCGAAACAATAAGATGTATACTATGTACACATACGTTCATTCATTTAAATAAAGTACATAACCTTAAAAAGATTTTTTTTTTAAAAAAAAAAAAAAAAATTCGATGAAATAAATAAAATAAATAATAAAAAATATATGAGAAAAATATAGCAATATAACAAACCCGTTGCAAATCTGGCTTCACAACTCCAAAGGTCGATGAAGTATCAGATCCTTTCTCCGAATCTTCTGTATCGCTCCAAGACTCTTTAGAATGAAATCTTGCACGCTTGCATACTATGTGCGCATAATATACGGGAGTAATCTAATAGGATATTTCAAACCACGAAATATATTAATACAGTATATAGTGTCAAAAATTTACTAAGACATATTGAGATTCTAACGTACTACAGATACTGCGCGAGTTGCACGCGCATAAACATAGCATAGATTATATGAGAGTTCTTGAATGCTGAAGTAAAAATTCAATTAAAAATTAAGTAAAAAACTATAATAATAACTTTTTATTTAATTAAACAAAAAACCCTAACTCTTTTGGTGTGAAATCATTTTCATCGTGCAAAACAGAGTAATGTGTGGATCGTGAGGTTCCTTGTAATCCGGCATGACTTTGCAAGTCTAATTATATTTTATGATAAAAATAGTCTTTGAAAAAGTCTTTACATATAAAGTAAAAAGAAAAAGAAATTACACGTAACTTACAGAAATTAAAATCAAACGGGCGAGTAATTCCTGTTTCTACAACCGTTCCGGGAAGGCAGTTACCAGTACGATCAGTATCACGCTTCTCCATAGGAAAGAAGCGGGTGTGATGTCGTTTTTGTACAACGATGAATGTTAAAGTCGGCTTATATTTAGGATCAAGAGAAGCACAAGCAGCTAAACATAACATCCACACCTTATTTAATATAATTAATATATAACAATGTACATAAAATTATAAATCACTACCTTTAACAGCCGCTACTTCACTTTCAAGGACCTGACTGAATTGGCCTTCAGATACCCCATCGCGGTAAAAAAGAATTCTTTCTGGTTTCCTTCCACAAGTTTGATAAAACAATTTCAAAAGTTCTTTTGTCATATTAGCCAAATCAGCAATCATTTCATTTCTACCTGTTTGTATACGAATTGAAGCGGAATATCTTGATGCCTTGGCATCCATAGATCCGCAAACGACAGCAATAGATGGACGTTTAGTATCACCTGTAATTTAAATTTTTTTTTTTTTTTAAAAAAAAAAAAAGAAAATTAAATTTGTTAACAAAAGAAAATCGATTTACATGAACCTACCGGGCGCGGGATGAGCCACGTCGGCTCCCATTACAATTGTTGGTTGGACGGCTATGAAAGGGATTTGATTTGGACTGATAAATGCATTCATTCCTCCTAATTTGACGTTAATCTTTAGGCAGACATTTGCACAATATTGTTTCTTGGCCGAAATAATGTGTCGGCTTTGCACGCATTGACTTGAAACTCCAATTACAGTATCGGTGACACGTTTAATTTCAGCATATAGTGGAACTCCGATATTAGGCAGAACACATAAAATTAATTGAGGCTGAGCTTTGGCCGTGTTTCCAGCGTTTATCCATGCATGCTTCAGTGACTGTTCGATGTCACCTTGTGGATTAGCATGCGAGATGGGCGGTGTCATATTTGGAATATTCTAATTAAAATTTTATAATTAAAATTTAACGTGTCATGTAATAAAAAAAAAAAAAAAGTGAATTTATGATTAACGATATACCATGCCGGTTTCTATGCAGGTGATTACAAGTTGACGAACAAATTTTTTAACAACATCTGTAGGGTACTCTTGTTCTGTACCAAATGCGACGACAGACCATGAACCAAGGGTAGCTCCTGTGGCTACCTTTTTATCTCTTAAATTCCATACTCCTTCACGTGGTTGGAAATCAGCTTCTCGAGAGGACGGGTGATATTGTAAATTGGGCACCGGGAGCACACGCGCTGGAACCTAAAAGTTTATTTATTTATTTATTTATTTAAAAAATAAAATAAAATATTATACAGTAAAAAAAGAAACTAAAAAACATAATTAAAGTCTCTTTGAGTACGAACCACAATCATTTCATTGCCAATGTTCATTCCAAAATTTTGGAGATATTCATTGTTACGATAATTTAGCAATTCAAAGCCTTGCTTAATTTTATTAGCACGAATGTGAGGCGGTTGGCAAGTGAACTTTATCATATCGGCAGTCTGTTTTCCATTAAGCTTGCGGATATAACGCTGTCCCTTTGTTATTATTTTATCAATAAAGTTATTATAATTCAGGTGAATTAAATACAAACACGTAATTCTTTTCTAGTAAAGATAGGATGTTTTTAAAGAAATAAAAATGTCATACTTTAATTATTTCACAGACTTCCATCGGAAGATAGACTTTTCTCGCGACCACGACACACGGAAGGAATGGATAATTAAGACGTTTATTATACCGTTGTTGAAAATATTCTGCCACATTTGTAATAGCGCCTTCACTATCAAAGGTTGTTTCTAAAGCGGATTTTGGGGTGATTTGGTCAATCTTGAATCGACGTCTAGCAGCAGCTTCGCCACGATGAATGACGTTAATTCTCACATTCTTTAAAAATCTTTCAATAACAAAGTGATCCTTCACGTTTAATCCTCGACGTAAATCTTCAGGTGTTCTTCGGCCAAGAATCTTTGCAACTATGTTAACTAATTGCCCTGATTCGTAAAATACCGTTGCACTCACATCGAGATTCATCATGATTCTACCACTAGTAGGACGTGCGGATTGATAATATCCTTGCCAAACTTCAACACCTCCTTGCAGCGATTGAGATCCTTGAGGCGTGTAAAACGAACGACCAACTGTTTCATGCATCATTGAAGGACGGTGTCTGATTAAAACGTCAAGAGCCATAATAGCTGTTTTTTGTAATAAAATAATTAAAATAAGTAAATAACCTTTTATTGTAATAGATTGATAAATGAATAACATTACTACTAACCCGTCAAGCTATTTGAGGTTAATGAACATTTTCTCTTAAGGAACAAACTGAGTTCCTCCATGTTAATCTCATTGACCTTCCTAATTTTGATCTTGAAGGGTTTGGGTTGATGTTTTGACGTAGTAGCTCTGGCGTCATCCCTAAGGGTGATCTGAGATATGTAAAGAAAGATGTTAATCCCATCAATTTTTTTTAAAAAAAAAAAAAAAAAAAAAATCCACCTCATATGTAGCAGAGTCTCCTGTCGGTAACGGTTTAGCAGTAAACATATTTTTACGTCCTAACATGACAAACAATAAAATGATTAGACGAATTCGGCATTATTTTTAATAGGTCGATGATTAGTTACCATCAAAAACCGGCCTGACAACATCAAATGCAGAACGTTCAAGCTCCCGAAAAACCTTTCTGTTAAGGATAGGAGATACATCCGGGGAAATTGTAATATCGTAGTGGATAATGTTTGCTTCAGGAAGTTTGGTTACTTCAAAGAAATTAGTCCGAACGCGGATATTTATTCCCGATTTTTCCATCGGTGCTGCGGCTATTAAGTTAAAGAGAAAAGTGATTTAGGATTATACACGAAAGAGGATGGAATTTGATGTTCTTAAATAACTATTTGAGAATCTGAAAATGGTATTATTTGATTTGCTTTGGCTAAGTAGAATGAATAATTATATGAAAAGAAAAACATGTGTAGAGTAAGATTTATTTCATCATCTTTATTAAAAGCGCAAAGTCTACGTATAATATATAGTATTATTAATCGATTATATATCACTTTAAAAAGGGAGATTGATTCATTATTCATCATATAAAGGATATCGATAAAAAGATAAAAGGAAATTTGGTTTAACTATTTTAGACATCACGTCAAATCTTTGATGGTGAGCTTTAATTTTAATATAAGGAATAAAATTAAGCCACAACGTGTAAATTAAATATCGTTTCGGCTTGGTATTTGAATTCAAATTTACAAATTTACAATTTTGTCTTTTTTTTTTTTTTTTTAAACAAAAATTTTAGATTTCTCGTTAAGAATAAAAATAAAGAAGCTTTCCTGATACCATAATTTAGGAAAGTATATTATAAAATAACCGTTAAATTTTTTTTTTTTTAAAAAAAAAAGAAAAAAAAATAAATAAATCAAATTTTGATTTCGCCAAAGGCACCTCACAAATCATGGCGAAAACTCCAAATTAATTATCGGTTATTGATGGACTTTGACATTTGACAAATGTTTAAACACAATATTTTCCAATTCCGACTAGGTAGAATATATTGAATTTTTTACAATTTAATTACATATTTTTTTTTTTTCGATTTATAACGTTACAACGACATTATTAATTTCCAGTGAAATAATCCATTACTATAACATAATTTAATGTTTTTGGATTTTGCGAAATCCCAAATATTTCAATTTTATGATTGAATTCAAGTTCAGCAATCATCTATAGCGATCAAAATAAAATCCAGAATTAATATTTAACGAAAACAAAAAAATTTAATTTTTTTTAAAAAAAAAAAAAAAATTTAATTTACCAATTTTAATTCACGTTGGGTTATACGAGAAGAGTGAATTATCTCTTTCAATAAAACCCTCCAATCAACGTCCCAATCTTTAAATTCAGAAGTTTTCCCATTTTTCCAAATCGCAAAATAATTTAAAGATTCACCAACTGAATCTTTTGAATAATATGAAATATGATCGAATTGATTATAGGGTATCCAATTTTCATCGCTTGATAATTTCTGTAATTTCATCAGTTCAAAAGGTATTTTCACAAATATATCATGATCTCGTTGTGTTGAAGAGAAGGTTTTGTCTAATTTCAATGCTAAATCATGTGAATAATCCGTTTCGGATGATGAATGTTTTACATCCTTTACAATTTTATAATTTGAATATAAATTTTTGCTAGCTTTACAACCCATAATTGATTATAAAGTTAGAAAATTGGGTATATAATTTATTTTATTTTGAAAAATTCTTTTTTGTTTGAAGTGCAGAAATCAACATTTCCCTCTTTTTATGGTTTGAAAACCTTCATTTGAGGAACCAAATATGGTACAATCCTAATCACAGCAAGCAAGATTTTTACCTATTATCTCAATTAGTCATCAATTAAAATTCGGAGTTATTTAACGAAACAGTTTCAAAAAAAAAATGTATAAAAGAGGAAATCGTGTATCTTTATTTAATTAAAATAGGTAATTGATTTCTAAATCCGGATGTTAATTGTTAACTATTTTGTTAACCAAAGTGTAAATCTTTTGCATCACTCGTTTATATAATTAACATAATTGTAATCTCCATTTAACGTTTTAAACATTTCAATAATGTCATAAATGGTCAAATCTTCATAAATGTCATCATTCGAAAGATCATTTTCTTCATTTCCTTCGCAAATTTCAACTTGTTTGCCTTTTCTTTTAACATCAGCCTTTTCATTTAAATCATCTTTTTTCAATTTTGACAACACCAATTTCATCAACTTGACGTTCTATCATTTTAACTAGTTTGTTGAGTTTTGTTCTTACAATTCTTTCATCCTTCAACCCTTGACCACGAAAATTTTCTAAAAGGTGTTTCTCTCGTTGACGTGTATCAAATATCTGTTGAAACTTATTCCTTCGAATGATATCTTGTTGATTTGCAATTTTCTTGTCAAGTATTTCTCGATGTTTTATCACCAAATGTAATGGTTTAAGCTTATGTGTCTGTAATAAATACAATGGTTTCAATCTCGGGTTATTTAACGAATCAATGTTCCTTTGTCTCACAGGGTCATTAACGTCATGATTCGAGAGTGAAAAGGTGTTCGAAGTTGGTGATTTACGACCGAGCATACAAACGATCAAGAGCGAGATTAGAGCGATCAATGCGATTACCGCGCAAGAGATTGATCCGAAATGATAATGCGTTGATTGAAGACTTCCGTAACGTCATTGTGAGCGGTAGTTTGAGATGGAATTGAAATTTCGGATGCGATGGATCGTGAAAAGGTGGTGTAGACGTATTCATGTGGTTTAGTGTAGGATTGTGTAGCAGGATATGAATCCTGTAAACGCGTTTTAATACTTGAATTCATGATAAACATGATGAAAAATGAATAGAGTTTCTTAGTCATATAAAATAAAAGGGTTGAAAGTGTTTTGACATGATTTGTGGGATTTCTCCCCCATTTTATAGATAAACATTAATTAGGAAATCATGCGTAGTAAACGAAGAGCGTGAGAGAATAAGATGGAGAGACACGCGCGATCAATCACATATCATCCTGCATATAATTAAGGAAAAGTTTAATCGTCATTACATAAATTGCTTTTACCACGAACAATGCAAGGTAACAGATACATAATTATTGTTACAGAATGTCTCACCAAATGGGCTGAGGCTGCATAATTCGTTTATCAAGAAATCGTGTGTAGACATGGAACTCCAAAGGAAATATTAACTTAAGCATAATTCAATCTTAAATTCTAATGTAAGCCCCCCTTTGCACGAGGTATCCCTTTGTTCTGATGAGAAAAAAAATAATTGAATCAGTAAGACATCCAATTACATTCGCGTGTTATCAATTATTGATGAAACCTTTATGTAACCTAAAATACTTTATCAAATCATGCATTTTTTATGCCTTTTTGCAAAAGAAAAATAATAATAATAATAATAATCAAAAATATTACAGTACAAAGTATAGAAGTATATTTATTAAAGATACAGTATTTGATTTTGATTATAAATATGTGTTAATATAGTATGTTACAGGATAAAATAATCTATCACATTAGATATTTACAATAAATATACACATATCTATTTTAGATTTGAAAGTAAAAGTTAATTCTCGGTTCCTAAAACTACTTAGTTAAGTTTTCAATAATTTGTAAAAAAGTTATGCTTTCCAAGCCGGTCGCGAAGTATGAATTATGGCTGATGCGGACGATCCCGATTGAAGAAATAGTATTTGGTTGAATATTCGCTACTGTAAATATACCCATCTTGATATTTGGTACCGCCTATCATTGTTATTTGTTATTTGTTATTTTTTTTTTTTTTTTTTAAAAAAAAAAAATAATATAAAAATACATATATATCACTTACATTCATCCACTGGGGGGGCTATACCATCTATAGTATCTAAACGAATTGTAAAAACAACGTCACTAAAGACACCTTTTCCATTATTAGCCGTAGCAATCAATAAAAGCCACGGAATGTTTTTGGGTCCATCGGGAGATGGAATTTGGGATAAAAGTCTCGAAATAACAGATGAATTATCACAATCGAGTGTAGAATGCCAAGTAGCTCTACCTCCGTTAACAGCTAATTTATTTGTAATTTCCATTAAAATAAAATTTAGATGATACAAGTCACTTAATTTTTTACTTACGTTCTTTTTGGTAGTAATGATCGCCAACCACATAATCGACGGCATCTTCATGATCTTCAGATACTCTTTTATTGTAAAGTTTAGCATCAGGTCCAACTAAAAAAAGAAAAAAAAAAATTTATTTATGATTTTTAGATAAAGACGGCGACGTGGATCAGCTTACCTGCATCCCAGATGTGAGAGGAAACATTACATTTGTACATTTGTACACCAAAACCATATAGCGTGAATTTATATTTATATCCGTCTGGTACCAAGATTCCTAGTGGTATAATCACTTCTGATGGGTCTATAAATAATTTAAAAGAATTGGTAAATTTATTGTTATTAACCATCGAGAAAATCATACAAATAAAAAGAAGTGGTGCCTTGGTAGTCTCCTATTGGACACAGTTCACGTTTGAACAATGGTGACGCATAAGCATAAACGAAGAATGATGGTATGATTAAGATTAACATCAAGGATTTTGTGAATGCCATCGTACAATTTTAAGGTATTCTTAAATTTCCGTGTTTGGAATGTTGAAAGAAAAAAAGTGAGAGTGAACCTGTACGGTTTTTATATAAAGCGTAAAGATTTTTTTTTTGCCGGTACTACTCTTTATTTTTTATTATTTGTTTAAATTAAATTCCCAAGTTTAAAATATTATTGGATGATTAATAATGATTATATGTATCTCTTTTTTTTTAGAATTTTTTTTTTTTTTAAATATAAATCAAGAATGTATTAATTCACAATGAAATTCCCATTTAAGAAAGTATAATAGTAACCATCTTCGTAGTTTGCAAGTACTTGAATATATTTAACTTTTAGAAGGCACTTGCACAAAAAAAAAATATATTGAACACGAGTTCAACAAATTTAAAGTTTAATCTGGATTAATTAAAAAAGATCCGATTTTTTTTAATTTTAGATCATTTTACATTTATGGGAATATTTAATAGTCCAAGAATAACCTTGTATGGATTCAAGTTTTTTTAAAAATGAGGTTTAATTCTTAAAAATTTATTTATTTTTTTATTTAATTTTTTTTTTTTTTGAGACGCTCCTTAAAAAAGTCATCACCTTTCCAGATGTCCTCATTTTTCAAATTTGTATTTGTTAGTATATGACTTATTATTATTTCATTTGACCAGATTTGTTATGTAATTTTCTTCTAATAGGATCGGTATTAACCTATTTAGTATGTAAAATAAATTTGGTTCTTTGTAATTAAAATGTTTCATTTAATTGTACATATTATATATGGATATTACATCCTCTATATGTTAATATATTGTTTATTAAGTTGATTCTTTTATTTTAAAAGATTTTTACTAAAATAAAAAGAGAAAATTTTTTCTTATAATTTACTAAATTAGAACTAGAAACTAATAATACACCTTTTTTTTTAGCCGCGTCTATTTTTAGCTGGAAACGTCATATGATGTTTACGTGATCAATTTGCAAATTGACAGAAGTAAACAATTCAAAGTCATTGTTTCACCTTTTATATTCAATAGAAAAGGAAATTTTACCGCCTCTGGAAAGTTATAGAATAACTGTTACATTAGGTAAGAAATTGTCTTGGACGAATTAATACCAGCAGTAGTCTAGTAGACTTGCGTCATTGTCGGTTCACTTGGGTAAATTAAAACAGTAGGTAGAGAACTGGAAGCGCTTCGTGGCCTCTCTCTTCAGTAGGTTTGTCTAGGCGTATTTTTTTTTGGTAAAGGTCTACTGATTCTGAATAAGGGATTGGTTATGTCTTCCTTTGCACAACAAAACGAATACGTTTAGCGAGTTTACTCACCGAAAGATTGCGAGAACGTCCTTCTCTATTTGTTATTGTCAATTATTTATCTACTTTAATCGGCAACGTTTAAGAAATTATTCCATCTTGCTGGTCAATTGTTTTTTCATTATGATTGTCCATTACTTGGTAAATGAATTGGAGAACTGGAAGCTCTTCGTGGCCTCGCTTAGCGAGAACGTCCTTCTTCATTTATTTATCTATTTAGTGGCTTACTTAGATTTATCTAACTTTTTTTTTTTAAAATTCTTTAAATTAGATAATTAATTAGGTAACGAACGGATGACAAAAAGTTTTTTTCTTATTTCAATTTCTTAAAAAAAAATTCTGAAATGTGATTTTTTTGATTATTTAAATTCCTTTTGTTAAACAAACGAAATTAAAAATAAATTTCATATGATTTTATTAAACTCAATGTCACAATTCCCTTTGTAATAAAAGTAATTGTTCATATTTGTATCATGTGAAAACAATTACATCGATACCCATCCATTATATGGGTGAATTTACAATTGCGGGATGGAAATCAAGTTAATTATGTCGGTAATAGAAGATGCTTTGACAATTATCCTTTGCCATCTTTTTTTAAAAAAATTCAGACATGTTTCAATTGTTGCTTTTTTTAAAAAAATTTTTTTTTTTTTATTTCTCAATCTATTTCTCAATAAAAATTCAATATTTTTATTTTAAAATTAAACGACTATAAATAGATTTCATGAAATTTTTGCTTAACTGACTTTTTCATTTACATTAGATATTTATCTAATGCGTTTGTTTTAGGCGGCTTCAAAATTAATGAATAAAACCATTATATGAATATTTCAATTGCAAGAAAGAAAGAAAAAAAAAAAAAAAAAATAGAATTATTAAAAAAATTTACGGTTCAAAATACCGTAATCAATCAAATAAATTGAGAGAGAAAAGGCATCCTTTTCTACAATTGAATTTAAATAATAATGCTTCATGAAAAAATCCTTAAATTTCAAAGGTGAATACTTACTTTCTCATAAATGTTATATCCAACTTTTTCAATGCCTCAGCCAAATCTTATATACGTTGTGCACACGGTATTTTTATATGTCCTTGATTAATATAGATTTGATTAAATAACTCACTTTATCAAATCAATTGATCGTTAGCGAAAATAGAATCATACATAATTGCGATAATTAAAAAAAGCTACTATATTCTATGGTTTTAATATACTGATTTGTTAAAAATATACAATTCATATAAATAAAAAGACAACTTTTTTTGTCAACACATTTTACTAATTAAACAAATTATAGAAATTGGAACCTTTAATGTAGTTCGTATACATATATCAATCAAAAATGGACTCCTCCAGCCACCTACAGTACACATATGATGTCCAATTGGACATAAATAAGTTTATATGTCCAATTTGAAAAAAAATATTTTTTATAGAAAGCACAAATTTTGCTCAATATGGCATGTTATTAACTATATGATGTACCAAAATTTGAACCCGTTTTTGCGTCACAAAATCCAATTATTCCTATTTTTATCCAGTAATACACTGTAAACTGTTAAAGTTAAATTTGAATTCGATCCACAAAATAAAAAATGAACCGTGTTTTCTTATATAAATTACCTATTACAAAAACCATCTGAATTTACATTTTGCAAATTGTTAACGATATAGCGTAACTTTAATTGGATGAAAGGGACGAAATTCATCCTTTCTTTTTTCTTTTTTTTTTTTTTCTATAAATACAGAGAGAATCGTTGTCCCAGCATACAAAAAATCCAACTTCTTTTGCTAGATATAAGATCATCTATTTATATAAATATAAAATAAAAAAATTATAGATAATGAACACAAAAATTTCATCATTACTCATATACACTTTAGCATCCTTAATATTCATATCATTAGTTAAGGCAGATAAAGTACAGCATCCTTATTATGATAAACATGTTATTTTATCCACCGTGATTGGTACAAAGACTGGTAAGTAAAGGAAAAGAATTTTTTTTTTTTTACTTTTTTTCTAATTAATTATTTCAACAACCTTTTCCTTTTTATTTTACGTAAATAATAGAACAACCAATGCTTGATTTACCAGAGAATCTTACAATTCCTCATGATTATAAATTTAAATTCTTGTTATACGCACGTGGTTTTCAAATTTACAATTGTAAGATAGATAAAGATCATGTTGGAAATTGGACATTAGGTAATTATAAAACTTAATTGGTCCGAAAATATTTAATCGCATTGCGTCACGTGTCATACTAAAAAATGTTCTCATTTTGAAAAATATTTAGCTACACCTGACGCACATTTGATTAATGATGACGAAACCGAAAAATTCTCTCCGCATTTTCAAGTTGCTTATCATTTTGGTTTAAAAGAACGTATGTATAATTTTTTTTTTTTTTAAAAAATTTTCTTACATAAAACGAATCAGGAGTATTAAGATTTTTTCGTGATGATTACATAGCAATCAATGGAGGAAGTTCAACCTGGATATCAATATTACCAGGTGATGAATCTGGAGTCACAACCAGAACAATTGCTACAAATGAAGCTCCTAATGATCCAAAGAAGAATATTCCATGGCTATTAACTGAAGCTACGGTAATTACTTATCTTATTCTCATATATTATCATTACTTTTATGAAGGTGTAATAAATCCTTTTTCTATCCTTTCAGGTCAACTATGGTGACCATGGTGCTTTCCATGATATTACTCATTTACTCCGCGTAAAAACACGTAACGGTGTCGCTCCTCCTAATGAAAGCTGTGGGACAACTTACAAAGATGGATCATTTTACTTTAGTGAATATGATTCTGAATATTGGTTTTATCATAGATAATTTTATTATTTGTTAATCATTAATTAATTATTCATTTTTTTTTTGTATATTATCGCATTATAATTATTATGTAATAAAATATCATTTGCATTATTAATGTCGGAGAAAATAGTGAACTTTTTTTCATATTTAAAAAATAAAGATGCAATTCGGCTGAAATTGTCCAATGAGGGTCAGAATAAAAATTGAACTTGCCATATTCAGAGAATTTAAGTCAAATAATTAAAATTGACTCCATTCGGCATATAACATATTTCAGAACTTTTTAAATAGGAATTAATGATCCGTTACGGCAAGATCCGATGTCAGATGTAACATTTTTAATTTCGAAAAAAAAAAAAATTTTTTTAAAACCCCACATTTTTTTTTTATTTTATCATTTTTTTTTTTAAAAAAAAAAGTTCTGATAATCAAAAATGTCTACGAGTAAAATTCCTTCAGAATGCCCTATGCATGAAAAAACTGCGCAGCGTTTTCAAAGTGAAATATCGTATAATGATACTTCGAAAGAGACAAGTTGTGGAGTTTCTCTTTCGCCAGACAATCTAATGCCGAAACTTTCCCAAGAACCAGTACCTGGACAACAAATACCCCTTCCAACTAATCGTATCATTTCTTCAATTCCAAAATCTAAAGGTTCCGAATATTGGGAATATCCTTCCCCTCAACAATTTTATAGTGCTTTAGTTAGGAAAGGTTGGGAAACTCCCGAGGAAAGTATTGAAATGATGGTTTCTATACATAACTTTCTAAATGATAAAGCCTGGAATGAAATCCTCAAATGGGAAAAAATGAAAAAATGGTACGTAAAAATAATCACCCTAATGAATTATCACATCACGAAAATAAACATAATTAAATTGGAATTTCATTAATTTTAAAAAGCAATTGTGATGGGCCCAAATTATTACGATTCAGAGGAAGGCCGCAAGAACCAAGTCCAAAAGCTCGAATGTTACAATGGGCTTCAAAATTATTTCCTTCGATAGGGTAAACGTTCTTTTCGGATAACGTTTATTCATTCTAAAATAATCTTTTACTGAAATATTTTTAAATTTTTAGTACACCGCCTCCTTTTGATCGCCATGATTGGACGATTGATAGGTGTGGTAGAGAAGTACGTTATGTAATCGATTATTATTCGGCACCTGATGAAGGGGAAAATCCTGTATTTTATCTTGACGTACGACCAGCCTTGGATTCCTTTGATAGTGTCGTTGATAGAATTAAAGTTGCTACCAAGGAAACTTTTGCGCAGCTTAGAGAAAGAGCAAAGGCTGCAAGGCAAGGAACTGGAGATGATAGATCATGATAACCTATTCTTCTCAAAAAAAAAAAAAAAAAAAAAAAGAAAATATTTCTAGAAGGAATTTTTGTCGGCTTGGAATCAGGATTCCGATTTGGGTTACGTTTAATTATTCTATATCCAAATATAGACATTACACAATCAATGTGTGCATAAAATGACCATAAAAAGAAATCAAGTGATAATTTGATAATTTGCTTTCAAACCCTTTTAATTTATTTCTGTTAAAATCGATTAGTTTAAATACGGAACACTCCCTTTATTATGCGCTGTTATTGTTTACATCACCTAAACTATTAATGGATTCTCTCATCTTTTATAAATACCAACCTAACTTCCATTTTTTTTAAAAAATGTTATTTTAAATGTCTTACAGACGTTCGAAAAATAGTAACTCGACCGTTTTCTCAACCTTTCCTTCAAAACGTAACAGAAATAAATTTGGATTATGTCCAACGTGTAAAAGGTCGAACACAAACCCTGATTGGTGTCAAATATGTAATTCGGAACGTTTTCGTCAACAATTTTGTCATTGGACAAGTGGCAGCAAACTGATTGATGACTTTATTAAAGATACTCAATTAAGTGCTACTAATAATAGACAAATTTTAGAATGGATACCATACAGTCAATTTAATATTTTGAAATTTGCTGCTACGGGTGGTTTCGCTTCAGTTTATTCGGCGATTTGGCGGGATGGATTTATTACGAAATGGAATTATAAAGAGAGTAAATGGGAAAGGAGGAGTAGATGGGGGGTTGCATTAAAAGTTTTGAATGATTCCGCCGAGTTGGCTTCGGCATTTTTAGAAGAGGTAATTTTTTTTTTTTTACCGCTCACTTATTCATCATTCGATTATATTAATTAATAAATCTTTTTTTTTTTAATAAAAAAAAAAACCTTTTAACCAATTATTAAACGTGATAAAAAGGTTAAAGCATGTGTCAAATGTGGAGGTGGATTTGGTTTAATTAGATGTTATGGTTTATCACAAGATCCAACCACGAAAAATTTCATTATTGTGTTATATCACGCGCATCATGGTAGCTTAAAATCTTATTTGGGACAACATTATGGAGAACTTGATTGGACTTACAAGTTAGGAATATTAAATCAAATTGCTGAAGGATTAAAGAAAATTCATCAAGCTGGCCTTGTTCACAAGGATTTTCACAGTGGAAACATCCTGCTAAGTAATTACGCTGAAATAGCAGATTTGGGGTTTACGGGACCTGTGAGTAAGAAAGATTTATCAACTTCGACGACTTCTAAACATAAACACGTGGTTTATGGCGTTTTGCCTTATATATCACCCGAAGTTTTACGTGGAATAAAATATGATTATGCGGCTGATGTCTATAGTTTTGGTATCGTAATGTGGGAGGTAACAACATGTTTACCTCCATTCAATGATCGTGCGCATGACGCCTATCTCGCTTTAGATATTTGTCTTGGGCTTCGACCTAATGTTGAAGATTATATACCGGAACCTTTTGTTAAATTAATGACGCGTTGTTGGGATGCAAAACCCAGTTCACGTCCTTCTGCTCATGACATATATCAAACTTTACATACCTGGTATTGGAATTTGAAAGATGGTGACGGTAACGCGGTAACTAAATCATTTATAAATGCGGACAGTAATGATTTTCAGTCTTCAACCCCGGCTTCGAGCAGACCTGTAACTCAAACGCATCCGCTAGCAGTTTATACAAGTCGTTTATTGAATTTCCACGATCTGCCTGAGCCAGTAAACGCTCTACATACGACTGGACGACGAATTCCAATTACAAGTATGTTTGGGTTTTAAAATATTTCGCAAAGTGCCTAATATAAAGTCTAACACTTTTGTTATAATGTTAGGTTCAGTTGGCATTGTCTCAAACGATAGTTTAGGTAAATCAATTTATCCTTGAAGAAAAGCTGTCACTTTGTTTTTATTTTTATTTTTATTTTTCTTTATTGAACAAATCATCTCTTTATTTTGTAGAAGAATATCGAACGCGTCAACTTGATGATGAGCTTTCATTTGGTATATCAAAATTTCTTTATGTAATAACTTGAATTTCATTCTTAATATAATGTTCTTAAATCTTTTTTCATAACCTTACTATATTTAGAAAATTGTTTTTCTGATAGAATTGAAACAGTAACATTATCCGAAGTTATCGGTGATTACCCGTGATGTTACGATATAATTATTCGGCCCACTGATTATTATAAAATAATATTTTAAAAATTATTCTTTTTTCTTTCTCGTTTTATATCATTTAATCTCAATACAACTGCATTTTTTTTATTATGCCAAAATCCAAATAAAAACCTTTTAAAACCT
>CAJVPQ010000880.1:0-22396 GCA_910591825.1 Funneliformis caledonium
CGGTATAGTAAGGGTTTTTTTATATTTAAAAATCTGTCTGACAATGAAAATCTGTTGTATTGTAAAATTCGTTATATCAAAATTCGTTATAGAAAGAGTTGACTGTATATTATAAACTAACTAATTTAATAAAGTAAAATATATATACTAAAAATAATAAAATAAAAATACATAAAATAATAAAAATAATAATAAAAAGTAAAATATTAAGAATAAGTATAATATTAAAAATTTATAGACTTCGTTTAACTAGTAAAATTAGAATTATTATCAGTATTTGGAAGATCTGCAAAATTTCATAGATCTTCAGTATTTTTAGAATTCTGAATTAAGAGATTGTTATACTGTGTCATTCATATGACTTCATTATTATTAGTTAATTATTCCGTTAATATTGTATAGCTTAATTTTAAATAACTACTGTTCTTATAATCTTATTATATTATTTAGTATATAAAGGAATAAAGAAAAGAAATAAAATTCTGTAAATGTATTTTTGTATATTTCATTATATAAATATGATATTTAAAAATCAGTTCTTGCATCCTATTATTTTTTTTTATATCTTTGATCTATTTTTAGGTAATAGATACATTATATCAGAATTATTTAAGAGATTTGAAAGAGAATATTAAACTAAAAGTTCATTACTGATTGACTAAGAGTATATAGTTTTATAGGAACTAAAAGTTCATAACTAAACAACTAAGAGTTGTTCAGCTTCTGCTAAAATTAGAATAGATACAAGCTAAGAGTTTATTACTGATTAATTAAGAATATACAGCTTAATTATATTTTAACCTTCATTTTTTTCACTATTTTTTTTATAAATATATTTTTCAGTTAATGATTATAGACTCTGTTTTCTTTTACATTTTGCATCTAAGCTAAGGTTGCTTATCTAAACTTATTTTAGATTTAGAAAAATATCTAAACTATAATTTCACTAATTTTTTTACTAAGGTTTTAATATAGTTTCACATTTTTATAAGCTTTGATATAGTTTTACCTTTTTTAGAATTTTGCATAAAATTTAATATAATTTTGCTAATTTTATCTTTTTTCATTTAGATAACTTGCAAAACCTTTAGGTTTTATTCAGCAACCTTAATCTGAGTCATATTTTGAAATTTGTTTAAGATCTTATTAATTAAATTGAATGCTTGCTTAAAAGTAAACTGTAAATCATTTTCTTTGTAATAATTCAAGATATTCTCGCATGTTTATTTACTAACATTTTTTTCAAAAAAATCCATATTTTATTAAAAAAAAGGAAAACTTTACAATTACAGAATTTATAATTAATAGTCATATGATAGTTAAAAACGTGTTATATAATTCATGTATTAAATTGACATGTGATATATTATGAAACATAATAGTATACTAGTATAGATATCTATATAAATTTCACAATAAAATGAATATATTTATATATGAAATATTGATATATAAATATAATTTTATTTTTTTGATATACAGTATTACAAAAACTTTATTAATTTTTCAGTAAAAAATGCTAGAAAAGCAATCAAAATATATGATATTATCAAAGAAGAAAGATGGATTTTAGACCATTTAATATAAATCCTAGTATTAAGTTATTTCTTTTACTTTTCATATTTTCAGAAAATATCTATAGCTAATTTTTTTTATTATTATATTTAACTATGAGATTATATTTTTTACAAATACGATAAACTATATTACAAGATTTTTGTCAATATATATTCCTCCTACTAATACAGATTATATAATTTTCGATTTTAGCTAAAATTTTACAAGAAACTAAATAATTTTAAATTTACAATATAAATTGGGAGATTAGCAATTAATATAAAAAAAGTAATGTAATATTACTAATTTATATTTATTATTATATCTCATTTTCAGAATATTTTAGCCTATCTTATTTTTTAAGAAATTTGACATATAATTTTTTTATCAAGTATGATACTATGTCAAACATTAAAAATTCAGTATATTGTTTATATTTTTTTGATATACTGTGTAAAACTTTTACTGTGCTATTGCATGTAATAAGATTTATGTAAATAATTTTACTATGTCTATTATATATATGATAATTGTCAAAATACCAATATATAACAAAAAAAATAAATTATTCATTTTATTTTAGAATATCTATAGAGGTAAAAAGATTGATAACATTTTGATGACAAGCTAGCTGAGCAATAAATTAATATATTTTATTATTATTTTATGAATAATCTTATTTATTTGATCAAGAATATATGTAAGTTTGATTAAATATTATTAGTTTTACTTGATTTTTTGCTTATACTTACGCAAAACAGATAAAAAAAATTTATTAACTGTCTTTCTTCTTTTTATATGATTTATAATAGGTTTAAGATTTGATTTTTAGAATAAATTTTTAGAAAAAATTATGATATTATAATTTATCACAAAAATCATATCAACAGATACTTCTTAAAATTATCCTTGAATTAACAAGAAGGTAAAACTAATGATTTTAAATTATTTAAATCTAAAATTGTAATTATCAAGATAAAATGAATTTATTATAAATAAATAGAATATCATCATAATCTAAGTTAAAAATTTTTCTTATATAAAATTCTCAGCTTGTTTAAATATAGTTATTTTAAATGAAACCAATGTGATTTTCTCCTAAATAAATAATAATTCAAATGTATAGAAATCTGAAAATACAATATATAATGTATTAAACTTTACTCAATATGTAATGATAATAAATGCTTTTTGCAATAAATTAACTCTAAAGCTTGTTATAATAAAATATTTAAGTAATTGATAATAAATTTTAACTTATTATAAATAAAACTATTAAATATCTTATAATCTAAATAATAAGACTGAAATTATATGAATAGAATATGAATTATTATGGTAGAATAAGTTTGTGACATTTATTTTAAAAAGTTATATTATAACTTAAGCATTATAAAAAAAGTTTTTAAATTATAAAGATCATATAATTCTTTTATTAAAACTTATATTTATTATAAAATATGAATAGAAAATAATAAAAAAGATTTTTTTGATAATACTATTTAGAGTAATTTTGATTGTATAGCTTATACAAATACAGTAAAAGTAAAATATATCTTTTAAAAAACTAATAATTTGATATAATGATAGATATTACTAAATATTATAATTCTGATTAATGTTAAAACTTTTATCTAAATAATATTTTAAATTCATAATTATAAAAATATTTATACTATTCCTTTATTATCAAAAAATTTTAGTGAATTTTTCACTTACTAGATTATAAAAATATTTGCGTTGAATTTGAAATATCTAACTTAATGATTTATCTATAGCAATAAAGAATCATTAAAAATATGATAAAATATTATATTATATAAATTTGATCAATTATTTACTGTAATATTATTTTTTAAAGTCAAATATCCAAAAAATTTCATTAAGATATTATATGGTTTTATAGTTAGTACAAGTACTTCTTTTCATTTAATAAAAGTAGATAAGAGTTAAGAGATTATAAAAAAATTGTAAGGAAATTTATAATGAGATTAAAGTTAAAATATTGATTATTAAAAAATAGATTTTATTGCAATTTTTACTTTTTGAAATCTTAGCTTTAAAGAGGTTAAAATTTTTAAGTTTGATATAAAATAATTAATATTTATTATAAATAATTAATATTTTTATATAAATAATTTTAATTTTAATGAATAAAATTAAAATTACTTTTATTATATTTTATTTTAAATATATTATTTTTTGAATACACATTTTATTTTATTATACTTTATTTAATATATTTAATTAAATCCTTTATTTTATTACAATTGTTTTAAAATTAATTTTAAATGAATTGAATATAAGTTTTATAAAGAAGAAAATTGTTAAAAATTAAATAATATAATATTATTTTATTATTTTTATAAATAGTAAAACTTTTAAATTTGAATTTTAATCATTTATTTTAATACAATTATTTATTTTATATTATTTATTTTAATATATTTAATTTGTAAATTTAAAAGTCTTATACTATTTAATTTAAAATTTATAAAAGAAGATTTATTAAAGTATATACTTTAAATTAATATGTTACTTTATAATTTTATTATAAAGAAGATTTTGATTAATAAACTCTTTCTCTAAAAAAAAAAAAAAAAAAAAAAAAAAAAAAAAGTAATTAATCAGATAAAAATATTAGAGTTTATTTAATTGATGAAAATTATAATTATATAATTTTATTACTTATATATTGATAATAATTTCATAATTCTCACGTATCAAACATCAAATTCTTATGAAATTATAATACAATAAATAAGTTTGTTTCATTTATTTGAAAATAAAAATATTGAAATCATATAAATAAATTATTTTATAAGTTACATAATGAATAAATAAATAATCAATAAAATAATCCTTTATAATTATAAAAATTATTACATTTTTTTTTTTTTTAAATATATATATATATATATATATATATGTATGTTAATAATTTACAAATGAAAATTTTCAATATTAGAAGAGAATTCTCTTAAAAAATGATGGGTTAATAAATCAGTAGCGGATGGTCTTTCATCAGGATTTACTTCAAGACAATCCCTCAAAAAATTTTCAAAATCCAAAGATATATTTGATGGAAGTGGAGGAGTTCCTACCGTTCTTATTAATTCGATAACCCTTCTTTGACCTAATGGAAACCAAGGAGGACGACCATCGATTAATTCTATTGCCATAATACCTAAAGACCATATATCAACTTTGCTATTATAAATTTGATTATGTAATACTTCAGGTGCCATCCAATATAAAGTTCCAAGCTTTAATGAAGCTCTTGAATGTAAAGAGGAAGAACCAAAATCAGCAATTTTAATTGTACCATTATTTGATACTAAAATATTTTGAGCTTTAATATCTCTATGGATTATTCCCATTGAATGAATGTATTCTAAACCTTTTAAAACTTCTCTACATACAAAAGCAATTTCTTGTTCAGTTAACCTTTTTGATGGTCGTTTATGTCTCACATCCCATAAAGAACCCGGTTCACAATGTTCCATTAATAAACATAATACGTAATTAGGTAATTCGGAATTATAATCATTTGTTGAAGAGTAATCTTCGTAAATATATTGTTTAAAGTTATGTATTATGTTTGGGTGACGTAACCGACGACAAGCCATGATTTCCGAGTATGTTACATTGAGAAGCTTTGAAGAGGATAGAGTTATTGATTTAATCGCTAATATTTGTTGTGTTTTTCGATGTGTGCATTTATAAATTTTACCCAATGCACCAGAATTAATTTGCTCCATATTAAATACATCCCGTGTATCAAGTTCTTCTACTGAATTTTTAATTTTTGATAAATAAAGTTGCTTATTTTGCGATTCAGCCCTTTCATCAATAACCTCCCAATTATTATTTGACATCTCTGATTTTATCTCCTCAAAATCAAATGAATAATTTGTAATGTCCGTAAACAAGGTTCCATTTGCTGATGTTGATGCCGAAAATACACTAGATGCATGTTTACTAAATGTACCAGTATTGCTTCGTGAATATTTGTATTTATTACTGTTACGTGATCGTGATCTCAATCGTGACTGTGACCTACTTAAGCCACGTAAACGTTTACTATCATCATCATCTTCGTTGTCACTATTACTCGTCGTCTTTTCATTTTCAAGGTCAGCTAATCTTAACAATAGTTGTCGATTTTCTTCTTGCATTCTAGCAATCGAAGTATTTTGTTGGTGCTGACGTTCATGCGTTGGTGGTGGTGGTGGTGATGATGATGGTGGCGATGGTGATGATGTATTTAATTCATCTTCGTCAATTAATAATGATGTTACATAGGTGGTATACGTCTATCAAGATTAAATTGAAAAATATGTGAGAATGTGAAATATATATTTTTTTTTTTATTTTTTATTTTTTACTTACCGAAGATAACAGCGAAAACCTTTTGTTTGTCAGTGGGTTTCTTATTATTATTATATAATGTTTTGAAAAGTGCACTTTAAGTTTATGAACCAGTCCAAAACCTAAAACAATCAACACTTTAATCAAAACTAAATTACCAAGTTCTGGTATATTTAGATTTACGCTGTGTGAATATATTATCGTTAAAATTAACCAAAGCGTTATGATATTCATTTTAGTTTATTTTTAATTTTTTATTTTTATTAAAAAAAAAAAAAAATGAAAAAAAAAAAATGAAAATCGTCTATATGTTGTTTCAACGCTACTTGTGATAAAAGTATCGAAGGAGTTTCTCTTTTTAACGACATACGTTTACGTCTTTGAAAAGAAACTAATTTAACTATTTTGAATTATATACAAGTTAAAAAACTGGTATTTTTTTTTTTTCCTTCGAAAAAATAATCTTTGCGAATGCAGTGTAATATATATATTAAAAAGTAGTTACTAAACTATGTATAACGTTAGCTATGCATGACGCACAAATTTCAAACTAGCTTACTAGTTTTTGTCAAACAAAATATTTCATTCAAAGAAAATTATGTAAAATTTTATAATAATGATTTAATTTAAATTATCCCTTTTGAATATATCATATGATTAGAAACAACCTAAAATGTCTGAAAATCTGTCGATTAAGCTGTCATCATATAATACAAACTAGTATTAATAAATTCGGTAATCATGATATTTTGGTTCTAAGATTAATAAATAAGATAAAAAATTATATATATAAATAAAAAAAAAAAATAATATTGTATAACCATTAATTAATTATTCGTTAAAAGCTTCCGCCAATTAAACTCCAATCATCACCACCGTTTGACATTACTGATGCTACCGGATTATTATTTTCAATTTCAACAAAGTTATGAGTACGACTAATACCAACTTCACCTTCACTTTCAACAGATATTACTGAAGTACTAGATGGTAATCCTTTTATCAAAAATATCTGTTGATGGTTATCCACTGATAATGATGGCGACAAATGTCTTGACTCTTCATTCCTAACTTGATCTAAATTCTGCGTTGTTGAGCCCACTGTTTGCGTTGTTATAATGCTAAAAGGATTTGTATGAGTACTATTGTTAAGTGCCGTGGCAGATGCTGAGTTTGAGATACTCGTTCCGCTAGTACCACTTGTACTCACCATACTACCATTAATCGGCCAGTCACCTGACGGTGTCGTACTAGTTGGTTCTTTACCCGCGTCAATCCATGGATGACTTAGTAATTCTTGAGCGGAAGGACGTTGTTGTGGTGATCTAATAAAACATTGTTCTAAAAAGTGAATTCCTTGCTCTGATAATTGTGAAGAATCTGGTAAAGATGGATGTCCTGTAACTACGTGAAACATAACCGCCCATTCATTATCCAAATTTGACCAAGGGCGTTTCCCCGTAGCCATCTCCAATACACAACATCCTAACGACCATATATCCATAGAACCTTTACGGCCTTTTTCACCTCCAGTTATTACTTCTGGTGCCTAAATTTTTTAAATAAACAATTAGTTTGTTGAACATTTTACTAGTATATCAACCTTGCTTAACTAACCATATACATTGGAGTACCAGTTAAGCTATGAACATTGGATTTAGAGGAGTTTGGTGGTGCCAATGTGGTCCTACCCATGGTTTTTTGATTTTTTGCAAGAATTTTTGCTGCTCCAAAATCCACAAATTTTATCACGCCCAAATGGTCTAAAAGTATATCTTTGATGATGGGAAAAGATAAAAGATAAAAATATAAATTTTAATAATAATAATTAGAAATTAGAAAAAAAAAAAAAAAAAGGAAAAGAGAAAACAAAAAACGTACTATCAGGTTTTATGTCTCTATGAACTATATTGTTTTCATGCAAATACACTAACCCTTCCAACATTTGATATACATAATATTGAATTACACGTTCATCCTCAATTCTTCCATGTTCCAATTGAGACGCAAGACTACCTCCTTGACAATACTCCATGAAAATATATACTTTATCTCGATGTACTTCAATACCATAATATGAAACAATATTTGGATGATCAAGCATTTCCATAACTGACATTTCATCTTTAACGGACTTATAAAGCGTTGTAAGTGAGGATGGATCCTGGAACCGTATTTCCTTGACAGCCATGAGATCTCCAGTATCTAAATTGACAGCTAAATAAACTGATCCAAAAGTACCCCCTCCGATAAATTTGCCCTGTTGCCATCGTAAGGAGATGTTTGAACTGGAAGATGCTAAAAAGACTAAAGGTCGATTTTCAGGTTGATTATCATCAAGAACTTTACCTACAAGACGTTGATCTTGTTCTTTTGCGAAACGTTTAGCTTCCAATTCATTTAATGAGGCCATCCATTCATCTCTCATGATTAAAGGATCCTCACCACTATAAATATTGTTAATGTGTCGAAGTGGTGATGGCACCAAATGATCGGATATGTCTTGTCGCTCTCGTTCTAAAGCTTCAGAGGATGATTTTGCTCCCATAATATCTACATGTGATATAAGTAACCTCATGCAATTTCCTACTTTACTACGTAACATTGAAAATTCGCTTTCCGTTAAACCTAAAATGTTGTTTCCTCGATTTGTTGCCATTGCAAATTCTAATGCAATAACGGCCCATCTAAATGTTTTGCGATCTGTAGCAATACAATGATCACATATAAAACTAACCCAATCTATGGCCATCCGAGTTAATTTAACATTTAGTTGAGCACGCAAAGCATCTCGATGCATATAACGTAAACAACGTTGACCTATTTCAGTAGCAAAACTAAAACAGTTTTCGATTAAATCTTGACATTCATTATCCTTTGTTTTTTCCTTAATTAACGAAACGCTATCAATTATTTTATTAGCGAATTTGAAAACGGTTTTTTTAATTTTAGCCATCTCACGATTAATACAAGGCACATTAGCTCTTGTTTCAAAAAGAACTTCAATACCACAACCTTCAACCGCTTTACGAAAATGTTGTTTGCATGCTTGTAACCTTGGGTAAGCACCATCGGCAACTAGCCTTGTACGAGGAGTTTTGAGGTCAATACTAAGCTGTTCCATATCTACGGCCTGATTATGACCTTTCCACACAAATTCTACTCTGGGTGACAAAATAAGTACGTATTCTAGTCCTTTTAATTCATCATCAAAATTATCCTGCCCTTTTTCATAAGATGTGAGAACAGAAGTAAGTAACTTGTGTATTTGTTGAGGTCGATCCTGAAGCGATGGTTCAACAATAAAGCATACACCATCGACTTCAAAAGTGCTAGGGTACACAAGAACGTGACCAGTTCGTTCTAATCCATCAATAAAAGCTTGATAATTGTTATCATCAATAAAATATTCGGCAGCGTTTTCTAGTTCACCAAATAGAAATCTATATAAATAATAAAATATTGATTAATATAAATATAAATCTTTATCTATTTATTTTAAAATACTAAACCTTGTAAATCGGATCAATTTCCTCGTTCTTAAACGTACAGTTTCCAAAAGTTTATTATACCATTTCGTTATGTTAGCAGGGTCATAATTCTCAGGTAATTCAAGCTCCTTGTCATAATAATTCATGACACTCAAAAGCAATTTATTTGTTAGAGAACTACAAAAATTGTTATAATTAAGTGGAATTAAGTGAACATTTTATTAACTAATTAACCGATCCACTTTTTTTTTTTTTTATTTTTTGATAGAAAGTTCCTATCTATAAAGAGATATAGATATATATTATCGCATTAAAAATTTTTTAAACACTAAAATATGACACTCACCAAAATTGTATAGCAGTTTCAGAATCACCTCCTACAATATGACGACATATACCACTTAAAAATGACCATTCATTTTCTAAGATTTCTGCTTCTTTAAAGGATACGGCCTTATATCCAATTTTGAGTTTCCACTGCAACAACTTAAAGTAACATTTCAATGAGTCTAACAAAACTGTATTATAATTTTCATCAATGCACGGAGGAATATCCCATCCTTTTGCAGGTTTAATAAGCTCATGATATTGATGCTTAATTTGACAAGCTAATGAAAGGGAAATCCGTAAATTTTCCATCATCTGCTGAACCATTAAAATGGTGGGCTCGGATAAACGGCTAGAATAAGTAAGTAATAATTTCATACATTCTTCCATAAGTTTCGTTGGAAAATTAAGAAGTTGTCGTAATTCATTGATATAAGGAGGTAATTTCATTTTAGAAAAAGCAACAGCATTCTCAATCATTACACACTTTGCTTTTAATAAAAGAGAATTTAACGTGGCCAGAGTTCGTTTTTCAAAAGTTTGTTTCAAACTATTTTCTTTTAATATTCGTTCAAGAAACGAAGGATTTTCTGCATCAGCTGGAACTTCTTTTGGTCGGGTGATCTCCAAAGTATCACTCCCTGTCCAATTTTGTAGAATTTTTAGTTGTGTTTGTAAACTACGAGTTACCGTTAGCCATGAATTGAGAGCATCCAAACTATATTGAAATTCTTGAGACTTATATAAAGGTTTATCGGCCATCATTGCTTTACGTGAATAATAAAGATTCTCGCATGCATCAATTCTTTGAAGTATCCCAGCTACCTGATCAAGAGCAGGTATATCACCAGGTTTTACCTCGAATTCAATAACTTCTTTAAGTACACTATCAATTGATTGTCGTGTCTCTTCAATAATCAACTTTTCTTCCGCTGGAGTATGACCACGCGTTATAGCACGGATTCCCAACCAAATTTGAGAACTTATATTTGCTGCTTTAGAATTTGAACCGGACAAACGACGTTTTTCTGACTTAATAACTTCACCGGTAAGCACGGATGACAAAAAGCTCTGCCATTCCATTCTCTCACTTTGCATATCATGAGATAATACTGGTGTAGGATTCGTAGTTGAATCAATTTCTTCAGGATTCTCATTCTCTCCTATATTTGGAAAATCATTCATTATAGGTCTATTAATATCTAAATCATCTGAATCATTAGAGTCTTGGTCCCAATCAAAATCATTTTTATTCTGTTTTCCATTGTTTTGATTTTGCAAAGGACGCCTTCTGTCATTTGCATTATGTTTGTGACGTATATCATTTTCATGTTCTCTTCCATGATCATCAGGGTCATCTTCTTCATCATCATAATCATCATCATAAGTATTAATGTGTAGTATGCCACGATTTGAATCACTATTTTTTATATTTATTTTTATTTTTTAAAAAAAAAAAATTTTAATCAAAAATATGGTTATTTAATAATCAAAGATCATATGACAACTGATATTTACCTGATATCCTCGTATACATCATTACTTGCTATTGCTGTATAAATCCATTCATCAGAAATGACAGGTATATTGTTAATCTTGACCATTTCATCAATTTCACTAAAGTTTCTATTATAATATGTACTAGTTGTTACAAGAAAATTCGTCTGTAAGTTTTGAAATAAGGGTATATTATTTAATAAATATATGTGAATAAAAAAAAACCTAACAAATAAATTAATTTAAAACAACAGACAATATAACGATTAGATTAAAAATTACCTGTCTACTAAACATAGGTGAGACCCTCCCACCATGATGCAAAATTTCGTTTTCTAATTCTTGTTTTCGAAACTCATCGAACCCAAGCAAAACAAAGATCTGACCTCGAATATGCGAGTTATATCTACCATGATTACGACGATTAGGATTTCCCGAGATCGAGTTAGTTTCATTGCGTTCTTCCCCTTCTTCAAAGGTGTTAAAACGCACCGTATTTTTCATTGCGTTTCAAAACTATTATTTTGTCCAGCGACAAAATTTCGTTATTTATAAATAAAATGATTGATTAAAAAAATTCAAGTTATATATCGTTGATCTGTGGCTTAGCATTATCCATAAATATACTAGCGCGTCTTTTAATTTCAACCCAAATAAATTACCAAAACAAACCTTTCGATTTGATATTTGTAAAATAACGTATTCATTTTTTTTTATTTCTATGTCAGACGAATACGAAAGTGTACTGTTAGTAATTCGTGAATGTTATGGTAAGTTTAATGAGAGTCCTAAAAATTTTTTTATATTATTTAAATACGCTGAACCTATATTATGAATTTTTAGTATATCAAATTCCACCGAGAACATCTAGTCGAGAATATAAGTAAGTTCTTAATAAACATCGAGAATATCCATAAATATAGCTCATATTTTCAATATACTTTAGAGCGTCAGAATGGGGTGATATGGAAGCTTTTTTATGGAAAGGTCGTTTAAGAGTTGTTTCGATAGGGGAAAAATGTATTATTAAATTAGAAGATGGGACCACAGGTAGATTATTTTCAATATTAAATAATTTATCAGAAAATTTTATATTATCTAAATTTACTAATTATATCAGGAGAATTATTCGCACAGTGTATATATGATCCCGATACCAATACAGTTGAACCTGTACGTGATTCAAGTAGATATTTTGTGTTACGTGTTGAAGATAATGGACGACATGCATTTATAGGCATGGGATTTCAAGAACGTTCTGAAGCGTTTGATTTTCAAGTAACTTTACAAGATCATATCAAGTAATTTATTTTTTATTTAATTTTTTTTTTTTTTTTTTTTTTTAAGAATTGACATTACATCTGTATCATTAGACATCTTAAAATAGAAAAGGAGGTGGCAGACGCTAAGAATGCTTCACAAGAACCAAAGAAAGATTATAGTTTGAAGGAAGGGCAAACAATTAACATAAAAATTGGCAATGTAATAACATTATTGAGAATTACCTTTTCTAAATCCTGCAAAAAAAATAATTTTCTAATATGGACGAATTATTGTTTCAATATAGCATAATACGCGAAATATACATCAGTCAAAACATACTAAAAACATAGACGGAAATATAACAGCTGTTCCTCTTTTACCGCCTCCACCTTCTGCTGCCTTCATTAGAAAAAAACAAAATAGTCAAAGGACCCCCTCGCCAAATGATTTTAGTGATTTCAGTGATTTTACTGATTCAACTAATTCAGAAACACTTTGATTATATGTAATTTATTTATAAATTATTAATACATAATAGTTTAATATTTATTTTTTAAATGTATGATCATTAATATTATCACATTTCTTATTCAAATTTAAAAAATTTGTTCTTGTTCATATTTATACAATTTTCAACTTAAACGGTCTTTCGATCTGTAATTACACGAACGATGCATCCTACACCAGCAACTTCAGTAAGCTAAAAATAAACATGATATTTTAAAATTAAATTGTCATTTTTTGACAAGCAAATCTTAATCAAAGGAATATCAATGCATTCTAACCTTCTCATGCCAATTCAATAATACAGTTGAATTGTATAAATCGGGCGACGACATCCCTCGATAAATATATTTCATTAAGATATCTTGCTGTTCCCTAGATAATAATTTCACTAACGATGGAATATCGGTAGCTTTAATAGAATTTAGAACATCCATTACAATTTTGGTATTTTGATCCTAATTAAATCAATTGATTATAAATATAGATGAAAACTTTTTTTAAAGGTTTATTGAATATGATTGATTGAGCAAAGCATACTTTAGCATCTATTGTGTGAACTCCGTACGGAGGACTTTCTATTGCCGTTATCAATGCATTAGCTGTGTCACCCCTGAAGGGAAGGCAGAAATTATTAATATTTTAAAATAAAGAAATTTTCTCCTTTAATATAAACCGTTTCCTAAAAGTTTACCTTGTTAGTTGGTTCCTAACCTCAATTCCTTTTGTTTTGACATTATTTGAGGCGTTTTCCGGGGTAATTTCAACTCCATTAGAGAAAACGAAAAGTTCATCTTGAGCTAATATGTCTTCGTCTAAAGAATCAATATCAAAGCTGCGGAATGACATTTTTGAAGAATTCATGTACCCCGATGATTCGAGTTATTTATTTCTATGTGCTGTCACGTGTTTATATTTATGGTAAAAGAATTTTTTAATTCGATTTAATTTTAATATTTTTTGTTTCTTCCGAAGTGATTTTACTTACACGAGCATAGTTTTGTTTTTTATCAACTCACAAAATAATGGCCAATTGTAACTTTATTGATGTAAATAATAAAATATTATTTTTATTCCGTCTTATAGTTTGAATTATAAATTTTTCAATAAATCGAATATTCTCTTCACAACGATAACTTTAGAAAGCCGTAGAAATAATTAAAAAAGCTACCGATGAAGACAGTAAAGGAGAATACGAACAAGCCTATAAAAATTATAATAATGCTTTAGACTATTTCATGAAGGCGTTAAAATGTATGTATTGTTCATTTAAAGTTGGTCTATTTAAATTTCTTAATCTCTTTCATATATATAAATAAGCTTTATAGGTGTTAATTCCACATCAAATTTTCTCGCTTATAAAATCTATATAATTATAATATATAAATAGATGAGAAAAATGAACAAAGAAAAGATTCTATACGTAAGAAGATTATCGAATACCTCAATCGAGCTGAAAAATTAAAGGAATATTTAAACAGTAAAGAAGAAAAATCTAAAGAAAGCTCTAAAAAGGCTATTAAAGCAAATGGGGATGACGGTGGAAAGGGGAGGTCTGCATGATTTTAATTTTCAAAATAAAAATTTTCTCGTGTATTACATCTTAATATTAATTTATTTACAGAAAGAAAAATGGTACCAGCGAAGATGATGATGATGAAAACAAAAAGTTACGAGGAGCATTGACAAGTAATTACATTATATAAAACTTTTAAATAAATTACTCGATAGTTCCGAAATTATATAATTTACTTTAACTCATAGGTGCTATCTTGACCGAAAAGCCTGATATTCGTTGGGATGATGTTGCTGGATTGGAAATAGCTAAAGAAGCATTAAAGGAAGCTGTTATTTTACCTATCAAGTTTCCTCAATTATTTACTGGTAGATATTTACTATTATCACATGGTTTATGATTTCACCGAATAAATATGTTGTTTGTTAACTTCATGTTATAAGGCAAACGGAAACCATGGTCGGGCATTTTATTATATGGCCCTCCCGGCACCGGAAAGTCCTATCTTGCAAAAGCAGTTGCTACTGAAGCAAATTCTACTTTTTTTTCAGTTTCATCTTCCGATTTGGTGAGCAAATATATGGGTGAAAGTGAACGGTAATTATTATAGATTTATCTATTTTCAAACTTTATAATTTATATTTGAAATAAGTTTTGAGCATTTGTTTTGAAATAAGGCACTAATTATTGATAGAATTTTAGCCTTGTTAAGAGCCTTTTTACAATGGCTCGTGAGAGTAAACCAGCTATTATTTTTATCGATGAAGTCGATTCGCTTTGTGGACAACGTGGTGAAGGGGAAAGTGAAGCAAGTAGAAGAATTAAAACAGAGTTCCTCGTTCAGATGAACGGTGTAGGAAATGACCCAACTGGAGTCCTTGTGTTGGGTGCAACAAATACTCCTTGGCAGTTGGACAGTGCCATTAGGCGACGATTTGAAAAAAGAATTTACATACCACTTCCAGAATCATCTGCAAGGGCTAAAATGTTTGAATTAAATGTTGGTAACACACCTTGTACTTTGACGATGAATGACTATAAACATTTGGCCGAATTGACGGAAGGGTATGACTTTCACGTTTTCAGTATTTTGATTTCACTTTTTTTTTTTTTCAATGCTCAATTTTGTAATTATAGATATTCGGGTTCTGACATTGCCGTTGTAGTGCGTGATGCCTTAATGCAATCTATTCGGAAAGTTCAAACTGCAACACATTTCAAATCGGTATGTTACACTATTAAATTTCGAATTTTGTATCATGCAATTATACGCTAATGACTTCATTGATAAATGTTGGATTTTAAAGAAAGAAGCACCTTCTTTTGATGATCCTAAAGTCATTAAAACATATTTAACTCCTTGTTCACCTGGGGACGTTGACGCTAAAGAAATGACATGGATGGATGTGAAGTCTGATGAATTATTAGAACCTGAATTAACTCTGAAGGATTTCGAAAAAGCCATAAAAATTGCCAGGCCTACAGTTAATGCAGATGATATTAGTCAACATGTGAAATTCACAGAAGATTTCGGACAAGAAGGATAAGTAATTATGACATGCGTTAATATTATAGATTATTAAAATGAAACATTTCGCTAGAAGTGAAGTAAAAATAATTATTATTCACTTATTAGTAGTAATGCCTTGTATTTAAATTTATTTTGTCGCTCTGTATGTATATTAGAATAATAATTTTGTGATATCACTTGATAAAATAAAAATAATATATTGAAATTTTTGATTTAATGTAGTAACGTGATTGTATAAATCCTCCAATGATATTTAAACGCAGATTTTTTTTTTTTTTTTTTTTTCGCTTTACTTTTTCGCAAATTTATTTTTAAACGCTGTTAATAACAACAGTACTTGATTTCTAAAAAAGTGAATCGAAAAAAATTCTTCCGTTAAACCTCGTTTTTTAAAAACTTTCCAAATAAAAATGGCTACAAGCAATACCATGAACTTCGGACCAGAATGGTAAGTTGAATAAATAAAATAATGTATTGAATTTTCTCCCTTAGAATTAAATAAAAGGTTTGAAATTTCAGTAAGCTTTTTAATTTTTAATAATTTTAATTCTAAAAGGATGAGACGTTTCCCAAAGACTCCGACGAGCGACAGCAATCGTTCCACTTCTCCTACTTCTTTGTCTTCATCTAATGTAACGAACAATTCGTCAACCATTTCTGCAAGTGCAAATATCAATACAAATCTTACAAATAATACAAATAGTAATGGAACAAGTACATTTTCTTGGTCTTCGGTGGCCGCTGCTAATAGCAACAATACTACGTCAAATCGTTCAATTCTTAACGAAATGTCCGAGAAATCTGAAGTACCCGGTGCGGGTGAATCTGCATTAAACCCTTTCAAATATTCAAAGGAATTTATGCTCAAATTATATAAGCCAGTAGGATTGCCTTTGGAATTTGAAAGACATGAATATGTTACAAGTGAGGAAGCAATACAACCAATGGCCATGATAGTGCTAACAGAACAGGAACAAAAGGTATAAAACACTTTGGATATTTTATATTATATACAAGAAACAATTTTTTTTTTTTATTTTTTTTTAGAAAACTTACAATCAAATTTCGTTTCGATTGGTTTTATAATACCATGGATTAATTAATTAATCAATGTACAAAATGTTCATTGAGCAAACTTGAAAATTTTTTATTTCATTAAATATTTTAAATAAATTATTATATTATTAATTTTATTATTATTATTAATTTTTTATTATTATTATTTTATCTTTATTAATATTCACAAAAAAAAAAAAACTCAGCTTTTATCAGGCGTGTCCGTTAATAGTGAACTTACCCGACGTATTGTTTCCAATGCGTCGGTTGGAACGGTTACCGGAAGTGAACGTATAGAGAGAGAAAGAGTACCATTTTCTCCTCGTGGCGAGAAACATATTAGTAGTGGACTAACTTCACCCAGAAGCGAACGTTTCGGTGGTATTATAGGTGGAGTACTGAGTGGGCGAACAAGTCCTCGCAGCAGTCGTCCACCTAGATCTCTCAATTCAACATCAGTAGATGATCCAGGTTGGAATGGTGTTACACGACATGCTGTAGGAACTTTTGATAATGGGGTTTTCAGAATCCCTGGAAACAACGTAGATGATGAAACTTTAGATAAAGTTAAGAAAGAGGATACCGAACGTGGCAAGAAAATCGAGCAAGAGGTTAGTGAGCGAATGATTGAAAATCTAATTTTAAGAAATCAAGCTGGTATGACATTATGTATTCCCAATGCAGCTTGAAAAGAAAAATCCGTCCGACCGATCAGATACAAATGCCTACAATAATTCGTCCCAAAATGAAATTGTGACGTCCAAATCAGAACGAAAAGAAATGAACAATAAATCTATGAATGACATTGAAGATCCCACAAGACATGAGTTTACGGAAGATTTGCAAGAAAACACTTTGATGCAAATTGGTCTTAAGCAGGAAACACAACAAGAATATCAAGTTCATGAAGATGAAGTTTTACAAGATTGGCAAGGTTCGCAAAGTCTCCCGAATCAAGAAACTAAAGGATCATCATTACATCAGAATCAAACAGAATTTTACCAAGAGGAACAAGATTCGTTTCAACGTTCGCAACAAAGGCATGAAGAAGATCATCAGTTGTCACGACAACAAGATTATTGCGAATCTAAAGACGACGAAAAAGACATTGAACGAGAACTTGAACATGATCATGAACTTGAATTAGAGAGAGAAAAAGAACAATTAACGTTGGAACAACAAAATTTAATATTGCAACAATTGCAGCTTCATCAAGATAAGGATAAGGAACCATATAAACAAGAAAAGCAACAACGACAGTTACAAATACAACAAAGACAAGAAAATGAACAGAAGCAGTTACAATTACAGTTACAGTTACAATTGCAACAACATCAGCAACAGCAGCAACAGCAACAGTTATTATTGCAGCAGCAACAAAAAAAAAAATTACAAGATCAACAAGAATTACTGCAACAACAACAACAACAGCATCAACATCAACATCGTCAACAGCAATTGCTACATCACCACCAATCACTATTGTTGCCTCATCGTTTTGACCTTGACCAAGATGATGATGTGTTGAAGGAAGCGTTCGCTTATTCAAATTTAGGAGGTAATACACCACCATTATCCCCAACAGTTAAAACTAGTAAATTTACTTCCGCACATTCAAATATTGGAACTGGTAATGTTTTTGGTGATAGCAATTCTGGGGTCGCAAGTCTTTTTTCTGGTACAGGAATAAATGCTGAACCAAGAAAAGTAACGCCCGAGCAATATAAATGGTTGTACCGTGATCCAAGTGGTAATATTCAAGGTTGGTTTACAATTTTTTAAATAATTTTTAGCTGTTATTTGAAGGTTTACATAGTAATGATCATTTTAATAAAATCATTTAGGGCCATTTAGTAGTCAAGAAATGAATGAATGGTATAAGGGTGGATTTTTTGTTCATAGTCTTTTGGTTAAAAGGGTTGAAGATACTGCGTTTGAACCTTTAGGTGCCTTGATACGAAAGACAGGTGATGATGAAAGGCCTTTTTCTGCGCCAATACCTGGTTCAAGGCCGCCTTTAACTATTTCTATGCCTAATAATTCATCACGTTTGGTTAATGATCCATTCCAAAGATCTTGGGTTGCTCCTAATTCTCCCAGTACGGCACAGTTGTTTTTGGATAATAATCAACAGCGATTTAATCCTTTTGGTGGAACGACTTCGGTGCCAAATACACCATTTGATCGATATCAGTTTGGTAGCGTCTTTGGGCGAAATGACGTTTCTAATGGGGGCGGATGGGGAGATCTGAACTCATCAAATAATGCATGGGGACAAGCAGAAGGGTTCACACCTAACAACGAAACTTTGTCTCCTCGTGTGCAAGCTCCTAATTCACCACCTCTATTTAACAATAATGCTGCTTCCTTCAATGTTTCACCACCTCAAAATTATCTGGATCATCAACGAGCACTATCCTCCCAGATTGAGCGTCAACAATATATGATGCTCCAACAGAGACAATTACAACAAAATCAACATGCTTATCCAGACACTTTTATTAGGCAGCAACAACAAAGTTATATAGGAATATCTGGGCCTGTATCTGCTCCTATTACAAATGCGCCAAATCCTCCGTTTGTTGACGCTTTAACGAGATCTGTAGGTTGGCCGACAACTTCTGCTGAACAACCAACTCCCTTATCACCATGGGGAGTACCTGGTGTCGTATCTACTTCTTCGCGTGTTCCACAGTCAGATGAGATCGGATATTTCAGTGTGAGAAAAGAAAACAATATTGGATTACAAAAATCGTCACATAATGATCAGATTTCTAGTCGACATAGCGAGAGACAATATGACATCATGGATGGAAATAGTCAAGATCCGTCCTTTGATCGTAAAATTAATGATGTGGTTGAATCTATTACAAAACCTATCCTCGGAGATGAGATCCCTTCAAAAAAGGTGGATGAAAAGGTAATGAGCGAACAAAGAGTTGAACTACCGTCAAAGAACATTACCAATGAAATGCATCCGCATTTTATTCAGAAGGAAGAATCGTATCGTTTAAAACCCTCACTGCGAGAGATTCAGGCTGAAGAGGAGCAACGCAAAAAAAAACAAGAAAAAGAAAAATTGGCTCAACAAACTTCCAATCAAAATATTGTCAAGACACCTCAACCACTAAAGAATGGATTGTCATGGGGAAATAATAGTCCTGTCACTCCTTCATCGGCTCCATGGGCGAAAGATGATGATCACAGTACTCACAAAACTCCTTCACTACGCGAAATTCAAGAAATGGAAGCTCGCAAAGCCGCTGAACGTAAAGCTGCTGCGGTTACTACTCATTCCACCGTTATGAATTCAAAGGAAGAAATAACACCCTCAAATTCTACTTGGGGAATCATTGGTCAAAATTCATCTAATACATCTAGTTCGTCTTCTCTTTCTACTTCTCCTGTTGTTACTACACTAGCATGGCAGTCAAACAATTCTGCTCCTAAAAAAACCCTTAGAGAAATTCAGAAAGAAGAGGAAGAAGCAATGAAAAGACGTAACAGGATACGTGAAATGCAGCAACAAGCTTTACTTGGATCTAATTCTGGAGCTGGATCAGCTGCCACAAATAGTATGGGAAAACGCTATGCAGATACAGTAGCCACAGCAAAGGTAAGCATCAAACTTTGTATAAGAAATATGAATTATAATAAAATTTTTTTGACATAACTTTTTATTAACCTTATAGAAACCCGGATCCATTTCTATGAACACTGCCTGGACAACTGTTGCTAGCAAGTCAAGCAATCGTGCAATTACAGCAGTATCTCCTCAACCTAATAATGCTACTATAAATGTGATAAAACCCAACGGAAAAGATTCTGCCGTAGCTTGGGATATGGATTCGCATAAGGGTATAAATGGTTTAAGGTATAATTACATAAAATTATATTTGTGTTTAATAAAGACTTCTCCCGGTATTAATTAAATATCATTGTTCTTAAATTAGATCACAAAGTCAATTAAACAAGCCATCAGAAAACTTAAAAAATAGTAATAAAGCAACTACTGTCAACTTGAGTTTGTCAAAGAATTCAGGCAACGGCGGTGTTATTAATGCTAACAATTCCAATGAACATTTTGCACCTCGTTCTCCTTCGGAAGAATTTTTAAAATGGTGTCGTCAAACTTTACGTGGGTTGAATGATGTGAACGGTAATTTCTGATCAATTTTTTTTTTTATCCATTGATATTATAAATAAAATTAATGTATTAAAACATTCGATATTTTTCTTAAATAGTTGAGGAATTTATTCAGATGTTGCTTACATTCCCACTTGACCCTCCTCCCGCCACTATTGAGATCATACAAGATTCGATTTACGCTAATTCGTCAACTCTAGATGGTCGAAGATTTGCTGATGAATTTGTCAAGAGGCGTAAGGCAGACGCTAGTGGTTTGCCATTAAGTAGTTTATTGAATACACATACAGAAGGAAAATCAAGCAAAGAAATAGGAACTAATAATAGTAATACAAAGGATGAACATTCGGTGAATAGTGCGGGTGCTTTTAAAATTGTGACCACAAAAAAGGGTAAGAAAAAACACTAAGAACTATTTAAGGATAGTTATAGGTGGAAAAAATGAAATGAATTTACATTTCTTAGTTTTAATTATCTAACAAACTTAGATTCTTACATATTTACTATTATATTTTTATTGAATAAAAAGTGCTAATAATAATACATTACAAATAGAAAATAGAAAATTAGTTTACTAGATAAAACGAATTAAACTTGTTTAGTTTTCACGTGTTTTTGTTATTTCGATTTTCTTAATCGGGGCAAAAACTCATAGGATGTTTATCACTTGATTGGCCGATCGTTTCAATTGAATTTATACAGTTTAAAGTATTTTTTAAAATTTGATAATCTATATAATAAAAAAAAAATTTTATTTCTAGTTCCATTTAAAAATTCACTGTGCAAAAGAATCTCAAAAGAATCTGAAATCTAGAGGTACTTATTTAAGAAGCAAATATACCTATTATTGGATCATGTATAATTATTATATGTTGGTAAAAATCAACTAATTAAAAAAGGGTGACCGAATATGTTCTTGTTAAAGAGTAAGCAGTTAACAAAACTTTGCCAATCTATGTACAAGACAACAATGTAATTTGCTTAGATTGTTATAATAAAATTGAAACAAAAAATCTTATTTGAAGTTCAACAATATGCTTAAAATGAATTTTTTTATGCTGTTAACGTTACTCTTTCCGTCGAATAAGTTAACTATGATTTGAAGTCAGGGAGACAATAGCTATGACTTAAATCCA